>JAKOGI010003158.1:0-65445 GCA_029747015.1 Carnegiea gigantea | reverse complement strand
GCAAGGCTTTTCTTTGGTCCCACAATTTGCGTTTCATGACAAAAGACACTTTATGGAGTTTTATTTGAACTTCAAAGTGCCTTATCCGAAGGGGTTTTCCAAATGGGGATCACAAGTACCATCCATTTCAAAGGATGATGGAGACCATCCCACCAAACCTTCAAAAGCCATTGCCAATGATCCGTCCCCCGCTAGGGAGTCCAAGAAGGCCAAAGGAGTTCATGCCATAGTCAGAAAATGTATGCACAAAGAAGGAAGTGAACTGCCCAGTTCATACCGTTTCTGACCTGGTTTTGTTTCTCTGTTGGAGCAAAATGTAGAAGGGGAAATTTCCTGCACGCACCACCCCCTTAAAGCTTAAGATCTTAGCTTTCCAAAAAGACCTTTTGCAAGGCATTTGGAGTCCATTTGGTCAGTCAACCAAGCCAAAACCTGAGACCGCGCACTGCAGGGCGCAATCCAGCACAGTCCGAAATAAGGCCCTAGTTGGTTGACTTCCTCAACTCCAAATTTTGTCAACTTTTGCAGTATGAAAGGGGACATAAATAATTATCAGGTCATGGGTTCAAATCCCATCCAAAGCACCCCCTTGTGTTCGTATTAACCAGCCAAAAGGACACAAAAATCATCCTTTTACCCGGTTCTTCCCAAACCGGTACAAGGTCTGATTTTCTTGGGTTGTGCTTGTCCCCTTGCCTCCCCACTTGCTGAATGAGTCATCTTGCTGCATTCAAGGATTCATGTAAGCTTGACACCTCATTTGGGAGGCATTATAACCCCTAATGAGGTAGATTAAGCTAGGTAGTGAGGTATCTAACTTGTAGTGGCTGATTTGATGTGTTTCTCTTCCCCAAATGTACTTAGCTATTGATTTTGCTGCTTGGAAGGGGAGGGGAACTCGGCCATCAAGCATAAAAACCAGCTTGGCCCTCATTTTGTAAACAACTTGAATGTATAAGCTTGTGAGTTCTCAAAGAAAGTCTCCCCTCAAATTCCTAGTCTATATCTTAAGTGTGGCAACTTAAGTGGTGTCTAGGTCCCTTTATCTCAATTAGGTGGTGATTCCTAATTGATCTAAGGGGATTGCCCAAGTATCCAACAAGAGTGGCTCCTTTTGGATTATCTCTTGAAGGTGCTTGCTCTATCCACCCTCAAAATTCCTAGTGTTATATCTTGAGCTTGGCAACTCAAGTGGGTCTCTAGGTCTTCTTAATTCAACTAAGAAGGTGATTAAATTCTGTAACTTAGTTGAAGGAAGAAGATTTGCCCAAGTGTGCAAACCAAGGTGGGTTATCATCACCCTTGCTAGTCCACTTGATTTATCTTGGTTTTTGATTTTCTTTTCATGTTTTCTACCCAAATGCATTCTTGATTCACTCGAGCAAATACTTGCCTTAGTGAAGCTTGAATACATCAAATTGGTATCAGAGCTTAGGCTATCTTCCTTGGCCAAGCTTCCTTTGCCCAAACACGTCCAAACACCATGATGTATATGTGGGTGGCAAGTGAACCAAATCAAACTCCAACTCAAAATAAGCCAAATTGGGAAGAGAAATGAAAGATGGATGAGATGAATGAAGAATTTCACTACACAAGAAAAAGGAATAGAACAAGATCTTGTAATTGAGATAATCCTTCACGGAGCCACTCAATGACTTGACCTTGGGCTAATTCTCTTGTCTTAACCAAGGAATCACGCCAATTGGAAAAGGAAGAGAACCTATAACACCACTTGAATTTGCCACAATTCAAGATATAGAACTAGGAATTTAGTTGCACTTTTGAGAAACACACTCAAAGTACTTGTATTGCTTTGGAAATTTCTTACAATGCTGAATGAATAGCTTAACACGCCCCTCCCCTTTTTATAGACTCAGCAAAAGACAATCAAAGGACTCAAATAACTCCTAACAATTAAAACTAGCTAATGAAAAGTCCAAGAAAAATGAAAAGACTCATCATAAAAGGGGTGGGGGAGGTTACAAGGAATATTCTAGGATTTTTACAGCTGATTACATCAATCTAGAAGCATCTAAAACATGCACAATATCAGCCACACAAGTATATGTAACCGAAGACTCTTCATATTCCCAGCATTAATCCTTGCAACTGCCTTAACTTCAACAGAGTATAACTTCCAGAATACTCAGCCAAATCACGTTCTTGGGCTTGTTAGAAAGCCCTGCAAGTCTAGTTTCCAGAATGGGCTCATTTGCTCAATTTGGATAAGCGGTTTAAAAGTTATGGCCCAAACAGTGCACCTATCTCAGACTAGACTGGATCAGCATAACGTATCTTTGAGTGATATTTTGCCCAATCAAATGATGTCCAAATTAAACAAACTTAGGCTTATTTGAAAGATGAAATCTTAAGCTTCAAAATCACATGGGCCCTCAAGTTTTGGGTCCACTTGAGCTTGTCCAAAAGTGGTCACAAAAATCGGGTTCCGCAGAGATGAATTCGGCACCAAATTTCTAACAAAGCTTAACCACTTTTTAACCTCTCCATAGTGTCGTGAGTCTTTGAACTCACTTAATAAGACCAAATAAGCACACTTCCAAGCATGATCTTCTTTGACCCTTTTCTTCTTTGAAATTGGACTTGAATAAAAATGATGCAAATGGAAATATGCATCACACCAAACTCACAAAAACAGCCCAAACACATTCTCCACAAAATCTCAGCCGTGCCCAACCAGAGAGTTGGCACGGGCACCCCGTGCCTCCTGCGCACGACCGTGCCTCACTCAGCAGCAGCCAACCCATTCCCGCAGCTCAGCACGGTCACACCGTGCCTTAAAGCACGACCGTGCTCCTTGCTTCCAACCCCGAAACACCACACTGCCTACTCTACTACAATCATGCTTCTTCCCTTAACCTAAACAAACCCTTAAGCATTCATCCATCATGAGCTCCTTTGAAAAGTTGAGGAAAAAGACTGCCTTGATTGCAAAAGAGTTGGCCAGCCTTGAAACTCCAAAGTTCCATGGCCAAAAGGAAGAATTCCCTCACTGGATTTCCAAGGTGGAGCAAGTCTTCACTCGCCACAACCTTGAAGAGCACGAGAAGTTTAACGTGGTTAGTAAGAAGCTCCGAGGCTATGCACTTGAATGGTGGGAAAAGTACAAGTATAAGAGGAAGAAGAGAGGGAAGAGTAAGATCAAAACATGGGATAAGTTGAGGGGTAAACTAGAGTGTGCTTTTGCCCCAACCTCTTATTTGCACACGCATTTTTTTCCTCCCTTTGCGGGAAATGGCCTTAATTTCTTTTCTAAAGACATTCCTTTCAATAAGGGACATCCCATGAGTGCTTGTATCCACAATTCTACTCCCTTCCTTTGTTTGGAGACCCCTAACACCAACAAGGATGAAAAGATCCTTGGGGAGGAAGTTACAAGCCTAGTTAACTCACCTCCAAAGTTTGATAAGCTTGAAGTTGAAGAACCCCAAGTGTCCGATTTGGAGCCATGTGAGGCTGTGGATGAAATTGAGGAACTCTTGAGTCAAGAAGAATGCCCTCATTCACAACAAGAATTGAGGACAATTCTTTTCGAAGAGAGAGGGTTTGATGTATATTTTCAAGGAGGTCATTCCCATTCGTGCTACTCAACTTCATAGGAGGTAAGCTCCATACAAATTCAAACATGGCAAGGCTTTTCTTTGGTCCCACAATTTGCGTTTCATGACAAAAGACACTTTATGGAGTTTTATTTGAACTTCAAAGTGCCTTATCTGAAGGGGTTTTCCAAATGGGGATCACAAGTACCATCCATTTCAAAGGATGATGGAGACCATCCCACCAAACCTTCAAAAGCCATTGCCAATGATCCGTCCCCCGCTAGGGAGTCCAAGAAGGCCAAAGGAGTTCATGCCATAGTCAGAAAACGTATGCACAAAGAAGAAAGTGAACTGCCCAGTTCATACCGTTTCTGACCCGGTTTTGTTTCTCTGTTGGAGCAAAATGTAGAAGGGAAAATTTCTTGCACGCACCACCCCCTTAAAGCTTAAGATCTTAGCTTTCCAAAAAGACCTTTTGCAAGGCATTTGGAGTCCATTTGGTCAGTCAACCAAGCCAAAACCTGAGACCGTGCACTGCAGGGCGCAATCCAGCACAGTCCGAAATAAGGCCCTAGTTGGTTGACCTCCTCAACTCCAAATTTTGTCAACGTTTGCAGTATGAAAGGGGACATAAATAATTATCAGGTCATGGGTTCAAATCCCATCCAAAGCACCCCCTTGTGTTGGTATTAACCAGCCAAAAGGACACAAAAATCATCCTTTTACCCGGTTCTTCCCAAACCGGTACAAGGTCTGATTTTTCTTGGGTTGTGCTTGTCCCCTTGCCTCCCCACTTGCTGAATGAGTCATTTTGCTGCATTCAAGGATCCATGTAAGCTTGACACCTCATTTGGGAGGCATTATAACCCCTAATGAGGTAGATTAAGCTAGGTAGTGAGGTGTCTAACTTGTAGTGGCTGAGGTGATGTGTTTCTCTTCCCCAAATGTACTTAGCTATTGATTTTGCTGCTTGGAAGGGGAGGGGAACTCGGCCATCAAGCATAAAAACCAGCTTGGCCCTCATTTTGTAAACAACTTGAATGTATAAGCTTGTGAGTTCTCAAAGAAAGTCTCCCCTCAAATTCCTAGTCTATATCTTAAGTGTGGCAACTTAAGTGGTGTCTAGGTCCCTTTATCTCAATTAGGTGGTGATTCCTAATTGATCTAAGGGGATTGCCCATGTATCCAACAAGAGTGGCTCCCCTTGGATTATCTCTTGAAGGTGCTTGCTCTATCCACCCTCAAAATTCCTAGTGTTATATCTTGAGCTTGGCAACTCAAGTGGGTCTCTAGGTCTTCTTGATTCAACTAAGAAGGTGATTAAATTCTGTAACTTAGTTGAAGGAAGAAGATTTGCCCAAGTGTGCAAACCAAGGTGGGTTATCATCCCCCTTGCTAGTCCACTTGATCTATCTTGGTTTTTGATTTTCTTTTCATGTTTTCTACCCAAATGCATTCTTGATTCACTCTAGCAAATACTTGCCTTAGTGAAGCTTGAATACATTATTATGGATGCAAGCACTCATGGGACGCCCCTTGTTGAGAGGAATGTCTTTAGAAAAGAAATTAAGGCCATTTCCCGCAAAGGGAGGAAAAAGATGCGTGTGCAAGTAAGAGGTTGGAGCAAAAGCACACTCTAGTTTGCCCCTCAACTTATCCCAAGTTTTGATCTTACTCTTCCCTCTCTTCTTCCTCTTATACTTGTACTTTTCCCACTATTCAAGTGCATAGCCTCGGAGCTTCTTACTAACCACCTCAAACTTCTCGTGCTCTTCAAGGTTGTGGCGAGTGAAGACTTGCTCCACCTTGGAAATCCAGTGAGGGAATTCTTCCTTTTGGCTATGGAACTTTGGAGTTTCAAGGCTGGCCAACTCTTTTGCAATCAAGGCAGTCTTTTTCCTCAAGTTTTCAAACGAGCTCATGATGGATGAATGCTTAAGGGTTTGTTTAGGTTAAGGGAAGAAGCAGGATTGTAGTAGAGTAGGCAGTGTGGTGTTTCGGGGTTGGGAGCAAGGAGCACAATCGTGCTTTAAGGCACGGTGTAACCGTGCTGAGCTGCTGGCAAAGGTTGTCTGGGCTGGAATTGTGGCACGGTCGTGCGTATATGGCACGGTGTGCCCGTGCCAAGTCTCTGGTTGGGCACGGCTGAAATTTGTGGCGGATGTGTTTGGGCTGTTTTGTGAGTTTGGGTGTTTGGGATGTGTTTGGGCAAGGAAGCTTGGCCAAGAAAGATAGCCTAAGCTCTGATACCAATTTGATAGAAGGGTGTAAGAAGAAGAAACCAACTCACAACTTGCCTCAAAGTGGAATCTAAAACAAGAAGAAGGAAAAACAGCAAGGGAGAGGAGAAATCAAGAGTTTGGATAGTCAAGTGACCTTGCAAGGGATAATCCGAGGAGCCACCCTTGGAGAACACTTGGGCAAACTCTTTGTATCAACTAGTTACAGAATTTAATCACCTTCTAGTTGAGAGAAAGAGACCTAGAGACCCACTTGAGTTGCCAAGCTCAAGATATAACACTAGGAGTTTTTGTAGAGAGAGTTTGGGAACTCACAAATTCACGCATTCAAAGTTAATTCACAAAATGAGAAGCCATCTGATTTTATGCTAGGATGGCCGAGTCTCCTCCCCCTTCCCATGCAGCAAAAACAAGGCCAAGTACATTTGGGAGAGGGGAAACACATTACATCCATCACTCACCTAGCTTAACACCTCACCACTAGCTTAATCTACTTCATTAGGGGCCATGATGCCTCCTAAATGATGTGTCAAGCTTACAATGGTTCTAAAATGCAGCAAAAGCAATCAACTCAGCAAGTGGATGAAGCAAAACCCAAGAAAATCAGACCCTTGTACCGGTTTGGGAAGAACCGGGTAAAGGGGTGTTTCTCTTGTCCTTTCGGCTGGTTAATACCAACACAAGGGGGTGCTTTGGATGGGATTTGAACCCATGATCTGATAAATATTTATGTCCCCTTTCATGCTGTAAAATTTGACAAAAGTTGGAGTTGAGGAAGCCCACCAACTAGGGCCTTATTTCGGACTGTGCTGGATTGCGCCCTGCAGTGCGCTGTCTCAGGTTTTGGCTTGGTTGACCGACCAAATGGACTCCAAATGCTTTGCAAAAGGTCTTGTTGGAAAGCTAAGATCTTAAGCTTTAAGAGGGTGGTGCGTGCAGGAAATTTCCCCCTCTATAGTTTGCTCCAACAGCGACACAAAACCGGGCCAGAAACTGGACGAACTGAACAGTGCATCTTCTGCCGTGTACATGAGTTTTCTGACCAAGGCATGAACTTCTTTGGCCTCCTTGGGGGTTGAATGGGTGTGGGGGTTTGCTGAATGTGTGGATGAAGCTTGGGCACGATGGTCCCCATCATCTTTTGAAATGGATGGTACTTGTGATCCCCATTTGGAAAAACCCCTTCGGATAAGGCACTTTGAAGTTCAAATAAAACTCTATAAAGTGTCTTTTGTCATGAAACTCAAATTGTGGGACCAAAGAAAAGCCTTGCCATGCTTGAATTTGTATGGAGCTTACCTTCCATGAAGTTGAGTTGAAAGAATGGAAATGAGGCCCTTGAAAATATACATCAATGGAGGAGCCCTAGCTGGCCATTTTGGTGTCGAGAAGACTAGGTCAATGTTGAAGGAACACTACTATTGGCCTAAGATGTCAAGAGATGTAGAGCATTTCATCAAAAGATGTTCCACTTGTCAAATGGCTAAGAGCCATTCTTTGCCCCAAGGATTGTATTCTCCACTTCCCATTCCTCAAGCCCCTTGGGAAGATATTAGCTTGGATTTCATCACGGGTTTACCTAGAACACAAAGAAACAAAGACTCCATTATGGTGGTTGTGGATCGATTCTCCAAGATGGCGCATTTCATCCCTTGCCACACCACTAATGATGCTACTCAAGTGGCTAGTCTTTATTTCAAGGAGATTGTGAGACTACATGGCATTCTAAAGAGCATGGTATTCGATCGTGACTCCAAGTTTCTTAGTCATTTTTGGCTAACTCTATGGCGCGAATTGGGTACTCAACTCAAGTTTAGCACTACTTGTCATCCCCAAACTGATGGACAAACTGAAGTCACCAATAGGACTTTGGGTACCTTACTTAGAGTCCTAGTGAAGAAGCATTTGAAGAATTGGGATGAGTTGTTACCACATGCCGAGTTTGCATTCAATCGAGTGCCTAGCAAGTCCACCCAACTCTCTCCATTTCAAGTTGTCTATGGCTACAATCCCAAGAGTCCCTTGGACCTTGTTCCCATTCCAACTCCCACAAAATTTAGTTGGGAAGCTGAAAAAAGAGCCAAGGAGATCCAAGATCTTGATGCAAGAGTTAGAGATAACATTGTCAAGGCTAATGAAAGAGCCATGCAAAGCGCCAACAAGCATCGCAAGGAGGTACAATTTCAGCCAGGAGATTTGGTATGGATTCACATGAGGAAGGAGCGTTTCCCTTCAAAGAGAAAATCTAAGTTGATGCCCCGTTCCGATGGTCCATTTGAAATTCTTGAGAAGGTTAGGCCCAATGCATACAAGGTTGATCTACCTGGAGATTATGGAGTTTCGGCTACCTTCAATGTCTCCGATCTTAGCCCCTATTTTGATGATGAGCCCCTTCCTAGTTTGAGGGCAAACTTTCACTTACCCGGGGGGAATGATGGAGACCATCATGAGAAGCCCAAGGACCGTCAAGCTCAGCCCAAGGAGGACTCACTCAAGCTTCAAGAGGTCAAGGAAGTTGCCAAACTTTGCCGGAAATTGGCGTTCATGCCCGAAGAGGTAGTGCCGCCTTCATCCCGAAATTTCCCGATTTTTGTGTGCACTTTTGACCTACCTAAAGTGGTCCCACAACTTGAGGCTCCACATGGTTTTGAATTTTAAGATTTCAGCTTTCAAATAAGCCCAAGTTTGTTTAATTTGGACATCATTTGATTGGGCAAAATATCACTCAAAGATACGTTGTGCTGATCCAGTCCCGTCTGAGATAGGTGCATTGTTTGGGCCATAACTTTCAAACCGCTTATCCAAATTGAGCAAATGAGCCCATTCTGGAAACTAGACTTCCAGGGCTTTCTATCCAGCCCAAGAACGCATGCTTTCGCCGCGTATTCTGGAAGTTATGCTCTGTTGAAGTTGAGGCAGCTGCAAGGATTAATTCTGGGAATATGAAGAGTCTTCGGTTACATGTGATTGTGTGGCTGACATTGTGCACGTTTTTGGAGCCTTCTAGATTGGTGTAATCAGCTAAGAAATCTAGAATATTCCTTTTAACCTCCCCCACCCCTTTTATGATGTGTCTTTCCATTTATCTTAGTCTTTTCATTTTACTAGTTTTAATTGTTAGGAGTTATTTGAGTCCTTTTGTTGTCTTTTGCTGAGCCTATATAAAGGGGGGGCGTGATGGAGGTCCATCCCCCAACATGATCCGTGACCATCAAGGGAACCCAAAAGGTCCAAACTTCACGTCCAAGATGCAAGAAATCAGTCTAAGGGAGCAAGGAAGCTATTTCCTCAAAACTGGAATTTCAGGCGTGCACAAACCCGGTTTTGTGCACGTTATTTCTTAAACCTCCCAAGGCTAAAGTGGGGTTGCAAAAAGCCTAAGTTTAAGTTCAAGATGTGCTCTTTCCATCAAGACCTCTTGCAAGTCATTTGGAGTTCATTTGATACCTCAAAACTCCAAGCAAAGTCAATCACTATGTTCTGGCGCTGAACTGGACAGGGTTGAAACAAGAGGCTGTTTGGTGGCCCATTTCTCCTCTATTTGGGTTGAAACTTTTATGGCTTGAAAGTACTTTAAAAATATTATCAAGTGACCATAAAAAACCTCAGCCAAATTACACTCAAGAGTAGCTATTAACCACCAAAACAAGGGAAGAAATACCCTTTTAACCGGTCCAAGCCAGCCGGGTACAAGAGAGAGTGGTGAGGTGTTTTTGTTGCTCTAACCCATGCTTAGCCACTTGCAAGAGTCATAATGAAGGGTACTTAGCTGCTAAGAAGCTTCCATTCACCCCTTGGCCGACACATCATCCTCAAGATTAGCATTGAAGAGCTGTCAAGTGGAGGATGCATCTACCTATTTTTGCTTTGATGTGATCTATGTATTTTTGCCTAGTTTAGCTTATAGTGCAACCTAGGGCCTATGCTTTGTACTTGGAACTTTTGTATTAATGCCCTCTCACCCCCTTTGGCCGGCCGCTTATGTTGAATATTGAATGAAAGTTGAGCTTTTGCTCCTTTGAATCCTCAAACTCTCTCCTAGCTTATCTCATCTCTTAGCCAAGTTGAGTGGTGATCTAGTAGAGTCTTAACTTCCTTCTTGGTGGTGTTTCTGTATCCAAGAGGTTGTTAAGGGCCCTAACATCAAACCTTGGTGGTGTTTCTGTATCCAAGGTCGGTGTTAGTTTCGTTCTATCATCTCCAAATCAAGGTGAGTTTGTGGATTCAAAGTTGCCTTGTTGTTACCTTCCATTGCATTCACTCCATCCCCTTTCCTATCCTCTTGGTTGCCCCTTGAGGATACATCATATTTGGTATCAGAGCTAAGGCTTCCCTAGGCCTAAGCTTGTTGCCTAACTTCCTTCCAAACACCCCAAACACATTCCCCCTCAAAAACACCAAACCGTGCTCCACGGTTTTCCACTGCCCAGAAAAGCGGCACGGTCAGCCCGTGCCAAAGAGCACGACCGTGCCACGTTCACAATCCAGCTACACTTGCTTTTCACCCACAAGCCAGTACTTCAGCACGCCCACACCGTGCCATGTCGCACGACCGTGCCACCCCTATTCCGGCAACGTCTCAATTTCACCCCCGTCCAGAGCCAGAGCACGGTCACACCGTGCCTCACCGCACGCCCGTGCCGCATCCCAGCCGTGAAGTTCCTCCTGGTTTCAACGTGAGCACTACTAGCATGACCATGGAAGAAAAGTTTGAGGCTCTCATGAGAAATTATGAGGCCTTGAGGCTTCAAAATGAGGAGATCAAAGGTCAGAACGAGTATTTGAGGCGACAACTTGGAGACTCCTTGAAACAAAAGCGCAAGGAGATTAGAAGTTCCCGATCTTCTAACTCCTCCGACTCCGAGCCGGAAGTAAGAGAGGCCCCACCCTTGAGTTCATCAAGTGAAGAGGAGGCTTACGGAAGATCAAGAAGAGGAAGGCGAACAACCTCTCACCAAGGAGACATCCGAGTGGAAATTCCGGAGTTTGAAGGGAAGCTAGACCCCGATGAGTTCCTAGAATGGTTGCAAACTGTCGAGAGGATCTTCGACTACAAAGAGATATCCGAGGGAAATAAGGTAAAACTTGTGGCCCTTAAACTTCGTAAATACGCTTCTCTTTGGTGGTCCAACCTTTGTGCAAAGAGAGTTAGGCAAGGGAAGGGAAAGATTCGAACATGGGAGAAGATGAAAGCCAAACTCAAAGCCCGTTTCTTACCCCATCTTACCTACAAGACAACTACTCCCAACTTCACAATCTTACCCAAGGGAACTTGAGTGTTGAGGAGTACACTAGGGAATTTGAGAAGTTGATAATCAAGTGTGATTTGAGGGAGCCCGAAGAGCAAACCATAGTGAGGTATTTGGGTGGGTTAGATCCTAGATATGCTCATGTGGTAGAGTTGCAACAATACACCACTTTTGATGAAGTGTGTGTATTAGCCCACAAAGTTGAACAACAAAGGAAATCCAAGCTCTACAAAAGAGAACCTCCCAAACCCTTTCCCAAGAGCCAACCTTTCAACAAGGGGAGCTCTTATCCGCCTCCCAAGCCTACGGTTGCTACACCCTCACCTCCACAAAAGAACCAAACTCCACAAAAAGGTTCACCACCCCAAAACCGTCCCAACCCTAAGCCAAATAACCAAAGTAGATGTTTCAAATGTCAAGGTCTTGGGCACATTGCTTCGGAGTGTCCAAATAGGAGGATTATTACCTTGGCCGAATGGGATGAGAAGAGGGAAGAAGAGGGAGTAGAGGAGGAGGAGAGAGAAGGTGTGTATTACATGGAGGAACAAGAAGAAGTGATTGAGGAAGCGGATGAAGGAGAGTTGCTTGTATTGAGGAGAGCTTTAAGTGCAAAAAGGGGAGAACTTGAAGAGCAAAGTGATGTATTCAAGCTTCACTAAGGTAAGTATTTGCTAAAGTGAATCAAGAATGCACTTGGGTAGAAAACATGAAAAGAAAATCAAGAACCAAGATAGATCAAGTGGACTAGCAAGGGTGATGATAATCCACCTTGGTTTGCACACTTGGGCAAATCTTCTTCCTTCAACTAAGTTACAGAAGTTAATCACCTTCTTAGTTGAATTAAGAAGACCTAGAGACCCACTTGAGGTTGCCAAACACCCAAGATATAACACTAGGAATTTTGAAGAGAATTTGAGAGAGTTTACAAAACTCAAAGCTGAATGCAAGTTCATGTATGCTCTTGGCAGCCCAAGGCCTCCCTTTTATAGTGGGGGAAACCTTTAACAAGCTGAAAAAAAAGGATCCAACAAGCTCTTACACGTCCAAAAGCATGGGGGGACCAAAAAGCAAAAGACAAAAGCTGAAAAGTGCTTTTTACTTTATGTCAGCAACTTTTCAGTGCACATGGGTCAACTTTAAACAGCTATAACTCCTAGTTTTCTCATCCAAATTGGCTGCAATAGGTCTTGTTGGAAAGCTCTGGAAGTCAGCTTTCACAGGGATCAAGTTGCACGCCATTTGGAGTAGCCGTTTGGGAGATATCAGGCAAAAGGTGAAGCATGTGCAAACTGGGACAGTTTCTGCTGCTTCTAGAAAAAGGCTCCCATTGACTTATTTCCTAGATACCTAACCTAGAACTCTTTATATGCCTTTGAAGCTGACATATCAAGGGTTCCAAAAAGTAATTTTGGCAGCCCTTTAAGTCCACCTAAGCTTGGGTAATTAGGCTTGCAAAACCGGGCCAATTTCTGTCCAAACCGGGCAGCATGTGCAATGCATGTTTGATGATTTCTCGGACCATGGTATGAACCTCTTTGACTTCTTTTGGTGGTTGTAGGGTCCCTTAGGCATGTGGCTTGGTCTTCACTTGTTTCCAAAGGATGGTCCCCATCACAAAGGGAGAACATCTTTCATACAAGATGTACTATTCGAAGCAAAGTATGTTCCCCCATCATTGATGGAGGGAGTTGTGCAAATGTGGCCTCCGCGACTATGGTGGAGAAGCTTGGCATTCAAGCTTCGGCTCATCCTCACCCCTATAACATCCAATGGCTAAATCAAGGTAAAGGGTTGCAAGTTAATTCAAGGTGCTTGATTTCATTTTCAATTGGGAAGCACTATCTTGATGAATTGTGGTGTGATATCATTCCCATGGATGCATGTCACCTTTTGTTGGGGAGACCTTGGTTGTTTGATCGGAAGGTCATCCATGATGGCTATCTAAACACCTACACCTTCCACAAAGATGGGAAAAAGATCACCCTTGCCCCATTAAGCCCTTCCCAACTCCACAAAAGTAAGCCTCAACCAAGCCATGACCATTCGGACATGCTTCTAGCCGTGAGTGAGCCTCTCCTTAAGGCTTCTCACCATGAATTCAAGGCCTTTAAGGAGTGGATCCTAGCCTCTCTTGAAGAAGCCGAAACCCCCACACCATCACATCCCCTAGCCATTTCCCTCCTTGAGCAATTTAGCCATGTCTTCCCCAAAGAAATACCCCCCGGCCTACCACCACAAAGAACCATTCAACACCATATTGATCTCATACCCTGATGGAGACCATCGTGAGAAGCCCAAGGACCATCAAGCTCAGCCCAAGGAGGATTCACTCAAGCTTCAAGAGGTCAAGGAAGTTGCCAAACTTTGCCGGAAATTGGCGTTCATGCCCGAAGAGGTAGTGCCGCCTTCATCCAGAAATTTCCCGATTTTTGTGTGCACTTTTGGCCTACCTAACGTGGACCCACAACTTGAGGCTCCACATGGTTTTGAAGCTTAAGATGTCAGCTTTAAAATAAGCCCAATTTTATTTAATTTGGACATCATTTGATTGGGCAAAATATCACTCAAAGATACGTTGTGCTGATCCAGTCCAGTCTGAGATAGGTGCATTGTTTGGGCCATAACTTTCAAACCGCTTATCCCAATTGAGCAAATGAGCCCATTCTGGAAAATAGACTTCCAGGGCTTTCTAACAAGCCCAAGAACGCGTGATTTGGCCGAGTATTCTGGAAGTTATGCTCTGTTGAAGTTGAGGCAGTTGCAAGGATTAATGCTGGGAATATGAAGAGTCTTAGGTTACATATATTTGTGTGGCTGATATTGTGCACGTTTTAGATGCTTCTAGATTGATGTAATCAGCTGCAAAAATCCTAGAATATTCCTTGTAACCTCCCCCACCCCCTTTTATGATGTGTCTTTTCATTTTTCTTAGACTTTTCATTAGCTAGTTTTAATTGTTAGGAGTTATTTGAGTCTTTTGATTGTCTTTTGCTGAGTCTATAAAAGGGGAGGGGCATGTGAAGCTAATCATTCAGCATTGTAAGAGATTTCCGAAGTAATACAAGCACCTTTGAGAGTGATTCTCATTTGTGTCTCAAAATTCCTAGTTCTATATCTTGAATTTGGCTCATTCAAGTGGTGTTCTAGGTTCTCTTCCTTTTCCAATTGGAGTGATTCCTTGGTTAAGACAAGAGAATTAGCCCAAGATCAAGTCATTGAGTGGCTCCGTGAAGGATTATCTTAATTACAAGGTCTTGTTTATCCTTGTTCTTTTTGTTATTATTCTTCAAACCATCTCAAACTATCTTCCACCATATTCACTTTTCTTTGGTTGATTCTTGTTTAGTTTGAGTTTGAGTTGATTTGGTTCACTTACCACCCACATCTACATCAATTGGTATCAGAGCCAAGGCTTTTAAGTGACCCACATCATACCCAAACACATCCCAAAAAGCCAAAATACAAAAAAAAAAAGAGGCACAAACCGGCAATCCGAAGTCTTGAAGACCAGAGAAGCAGCACGGTGCCCCCGTGCCACAACACACGACCGTGCCATATTCTTTTTCCAGGAATCTTCAAGTCGAGACGGAGCACGGTGCCCCCGTGCCGCCAAGCACGACCGTGCCACTCTACTTTTCTGCATTTTCTTCAGCCGAAGCATAGCACGGCCTGACCGTGCCCCCTTGCACGACCGTGCCACTTTCCCTGCTGCATATTCTTCCTTCAACGCATCTCCAACATGTCTACAAAGTCCACAAGAAGCGACCAAGCACGTGTGGAAGAGTTAGAAGCACAACTCACTTATCTTCGAACTCAACTTGGGCAACTTTTGGAGGAGAAAAGAAGGTGGGTTCATAGCCCCACTCCCTCTCATCCTCATGAACCGGTGGTTGAATCTGAAGAGGAAGTCCATCACTCCCATGCCAATTCAAGTGATGAGGAACCCCCAAGGAGACGAAGGCAAGGAGGAAATATTGGTGGTGTCCGAATTGACATCCCCGAATTTGAAGGCCAACTTGATCCGGACTTATTTCTCGATTGGTTGCACACCATTGAGAGGATCTTTGAATATGAGGACATCCCGGAAGATAAGAAGGTAAAGCTTGTAGCCCTTAAACTCAGAAAATATGCTTCAATCTGGTGGGCTAACCTTGGAGCGAAAAGAGCAAGAAACGGGAAAGGGAAAATCAGAACTTGGGCCAAAATGAAAGAAAAACTCAAGGCCAAGTTTCTTCCCTCTCACTATGTGCAAGACAATTATCTCAAGCTCCATCGACTCAAGCAAGGATCCAAGAGTGTGGAAGAATACACTCGGGAGTTTGAACAACTCCTACTCAAATGCGATTTGAGAGAAGACGACTCACAAACCTTGGTAAGATACTTGACCGGTCTTGATGAGTCCATTGCTCATGTAATTGAGTTGCAACCCTATTCATCCCTAGATGACTTGAGTTCTCTAGCCTACAAGGTAGAGCAACAAAAGAAATCAAAGGGAAAGAGTGTCCTTTCCAAGCCTCTCTCTCGTCCTTACCCCACACAAAAGCCTCCGTACTACCCTCCTCGTCCACAAAATCCCCCACCTCCACAAACCAAAAACACCACTCCAACCCCTCCAAAACCCTCCACACAAGAGCCCAAATCAAAGGACAAGGTTCGTTGCTTTCGGTGTCAAGGCATGGGACACTATGCATCTGAGTGTCCAAACAGGAGGATTGTTTCCCTAGCGGAGTACCAAGAAGCATGTGATGAACATGCCTATGATGAAGAAGAAGGAGAGCACTTTGAAGAAGGAAGTTTGGAAGAAGTTGAGGAAGGCCCCGATGAAGGAGAGTTGCTTGTTATCCGCCGGGCCTTGAGTGGAATTGCCACTCAAAAGGACATGGAGCAAAGAGAAGCCATTTTTCACACCAGGTGTACCGTAGGAGACAAGGTTTGTTCCCTTATCATTGATGGAGGTAGTTGTGCTAACGTTGCCTCAAAGACTATGGTGGACAAACTCAAGCTGCAAGTCTCTCCTCGTCCAAATCCCTACACCATACAATGGTTGAATCAAGGCAAAGGTTTGCAAATTACTCACCGTTGTCTTGTTTCTTTTTCAATTGGGAAAAACTATAAAGATGAGATTTGGTGTGATATAGTCCCCATGGATGCTTGCCATATATTATTGGGTAGACCATGGCTTTTTGATAGAAGTGTCATCCATGATGGCCGGATGAACACTTACTCTTTTCTCAAGGACCGTAAGAAAATCACTCTTACCCCTCTCAAAAGTCCTTCCCCCTCTAAGCCAAAAGACAATCCTCATTTGGAAGTCTTCTTTACTACTCTTCTCAAATCTGAGCACCATGAGTATGAGTCTTTTAAAGACTTGATACTTTTACAAGAAGAGTCTAAGCCATCATCTCCCTCACATCCACTACTCACCCCTCTTCTACAAGCCTATCACCATGTTTTTCCACAAGAAATTCCACATGGCCTTCCCCCTCCAAGATCTATCCAACACAAGATAGACCTCGTTCCCGGATCCGTACTTCCAAACAAGCCGGCATACCGGATGTCTCCAAGCGAAACTCAAGAAATCCAAAGACAAGTGGATGATCTCTTGTCCAAGGGTTTAATTCGGGAAAGTCTAAGCCCATGTGCCGTGCCCGCCCTCCTTGTTCCTAAGAAGGATGGTAGCATGCGTATGTGTGTTGATAGCCGGGCAATAAACAAGATCACTATCAAGTACCGGTTTCCTATTCCCCGATTGGAAGATCTATTGGATGAATTACATGGAGCCGCTATCTTTTCTAAGATTGATCTTAGAAGTGGCTATTATCAGATTCGTATTTTTGAAGGTGATGAATGGAAAACCGCCTTTAAGACTAAAGGAGGTTTATATGAGTGGCTTGTAATGCCATTCGGGCTTACAATGCCCCGAGCACTTTTATGAGACTCATGAACCAAGTTCTCAAGCCCCTCATTGGAACTTGTGTTGTTGTTTACTTTGATGATATCTTGGTCTATAGCAAGACCGAGGAGGAGCATGCCAAGCATTTGCAACAAGTTTTGGAGATTCTTTCACAAGAACAACTTTATGGCAATATGGAGAAATGCTTTTTCTTCACTCCTCAAGTGGGATTCTTGGGTTTCATTGTTTCCGCCCAAGGCCTCCAAGTTGATGAAAGCAAGATCAAGGCTATTCAAGAGTGGCCAACTCCTACATCCGTCACTCAAGTAAGGAGTTTTCATGGCCTAGCCTCATTTTACCGGAGGTTCATTAGAAATTTCAGCACTATCGTGGCTCCTATGACCGAGGTAATTAAAGGCAAAGAGTTTTCATGGAATGAGCAAGCACAACAAGCCTTTGAAGAGATCAAGAAGAATCTCACTAGTTCCCCCGTTCTAGCCTTGCCTGACTTTACCAAAGTCTTTGAAGTAGAATGTGATGCATCCGGGGTAGGAATTGGAGCTGTCCTATCTCAAGAGAGGAGACCCATTGCCTTTTTAGTGAGAAGCTCAACGATGCCAAGAAGAAGTACTCCACCTATGACAAGGAGTTTTATGCAATCATTAGAGCATTGGAGCATTGGCGTCATTACTTAGTTGGAGGTGAGTTCATACTTCATTCCGACCATGAAGCTCTCAAATACATTCAAGGACAACACAAGCTCAACCCTAGACATGCTAAATGGGTAGAGGATCTTCAGTCCTTCCACTTCACTATCCAACATAAGGCGGGTACTCTCAACAAAGGAGCTGATGCATTGTCAAGAAGGTACTTATTACTCTCCACTTTGAGTACTAAAGTACTTGGGTTTGAAGTTGTTAAAGATTTGTACCAAAAAGATGATGATTTCAAGGACATTTTTGAGAAGTGTCTTAAACACCCCCATGGGTTGTTCCACTTAGAAGATGGGTTTCTATTCAAAGGTTCACGCCTTTGTATACCTCAATGTGGATTTCGTGAACTGCTTATCCAAGAGCTGCATGGAGGAGCCCTAGCTGGCCATTTTGGTGTCGAGAAGACTAGATCAATGTTGAAGGAACACTACTATTGGCCTAAGATGTCAAGAGATGTAGAGCATTTCAACAAAAGATGTTCTACTTGTCAAATGGCTAAGAGCCATTCTTTGCCCCAAGGATTGTATTCTCCACTTCCCATTCCTCAAGCCCCTTGGGAAGATATTAGCTTGGATTTCATCAGGGGTTTGCCTAGAACCCAAAGAAACAAAGACTCCATTATGGTGGTTGTCGATCGATTCCCCAAGATGGCGCATTTCATTCCTTGCCACACTACTAATGATGCTACTCAAGTGGCTAATCTTTACTTCAAGGAGATTGTGAGACTACATGGCATTCCAAAGAGCATGGCATCCGATCGTGACTCTAAGTTTCTTAGTCATTTCTGGCTAACTCTATGGCGCAAATTGGGTACTCAACTCAAGTTTAGCACTACTTGTCATCCCCAAACTGATGGCCAAACTGAAGTCACTGATAGGACTTTGGGTACCTTACTTCGAGTCCTAGTGAAGAAGCATTTGAAGAATTGGGATGAGTTGCTACCACATGCCGAGGTTGCATTCAATCGAGTGCCTAGTAAGTCGACCCAACTCTCTCCATTTCAAGTTGTGTATGGCTACAATCCCAAGAGTCCCTTGGATCTTGTTCCCATTCCAACTCCCACAAAATTTAGTTGGGAAGCAGAAAAAAGAGCCAAGGAGATCCAAGATCTTCATGCAAGAGTTAGAGATAACATTGCCAAGGCTAATGAAAGAGCCATGCAAAGCGCCAACAAGCATCGCAAGGAGGTACATTTTCAGCCAGGAGATTTGGTATGGATTCACATGAGGGAGGAGCGTTTCCCTTCAAAGAGAAAATCTAAGTTGATGCCACGTTCCGATGGTCCATTTGAAATCCTTGAGAAGGTGGGGCCCAATGCATACAAGGTTGATCTACCTGGAGATTATGGAGTTTCGGCTACCTTCAATGTCTCCGATCTTAGCCCCTATTTCGATGATGAGCCCCTTCCTAGTTTGAGGGCAAACTTTCACTTACCCGGGGGGAATGATGGAGACCATCGTGATGGAGACCATCGTGAGAAGCCCAAGGACCATCAAGCTCAGCCCAAGGAGGATTCACTCAAGCTTCAAGTGGTCAAGGAAGTTGCCAAACTTTGCCGAAAATTGGCGTTCATGCCCGAAGAGGTAGTGCCGCCTTCATCCAGAAATTTCCCGATTTTTGTGTGCACTTTTGGCCTACCTAACGTGGACCCACAACTTGAGGCTCCACATGGTTTTTAAGCTTAAGATGTCAGCTTTAAAATAAGCCCAATTTTATTTAATTTGGACATCATTTGATTGGGCAAAATATCACTCAAAGATACGTTGTGCTGATCCAGTCCAGTCTGAGATAGGTGCATTGTTTGTGCCATAACTTTCAAACCGCTTATCCAAATTGAGCAAATGAGCCCATTCTGGAAAATAGACTTCCAGGGCTTTCTAACAAGCCCAAGAACGCGTGATTTGGCCGAGTATTCTGGAAGTTATGCTCTGTTGAAGTTGAGGCAGTTGCAAGGATTAATGCTGGGAATATGAAGAGTCTTAGGTTACATATATTTGTGTGGCTGATATTGTGCACGTTTTAGATGCTTCTAGATTGATGTAATCAGCTGCAAAAATCCTAGAATATTCCTTGTAACCTCCCCCACCCCCTTTTATGATGTGTCTTTTCATTTTTCTTAGACTTTTCATTAGCTAGTTTTAATTGTTAGGAGTTATTTGAGTCTTTTGATTGTCTTTTGCTGAGTCTATAAAAGGGGAGGGGCATGTGAAGCTAATCATTCAGCATTGTAAGAGATTTCCAAAGTAATACAAGCACCTTTGAGAGTGATTCTCATTTGTGTCTCAAAATTCCTAGTTCTATATCTTGAATTTGGCTCATTCAAGTGGTGTTCTAGGTTCTCTTCCTTTTCCAATTGGAGTGATTCCTTGGTTAAGACAAGAGAATTAGCCCAAGATCAAGTCATTGAGTGGCTCCGTGAAGGATTATCTTAATTACAAGGTCTTGTTTATCCTTGTTCTTTTTGTTATTATTCTTCAAACCATCTCAAACTATCTTCCACCATATTCACTTTTCTTTGGTTGATTCTTGTTTAGTTTGAGTTTGAGTTGATTTGGTTCACTTACCACCCACATCTACATCAATTATCAAGAGACATCTCCTTATGTTCCAATTGGATGCTCTTATTCTTGGTTTTGAGCATCTCAAGAGTTTATATGCTGAAGATGAAGACCTTGAGAATCTCTATGCTGCATGTTTGAAGCATCCCAAGGGAGATTTCCTAATCTAAAGAAGGTTATCTATTCAAGGGAGTGCGATTGTGCATTCCAAAGTGTAGCACTCGTGAGCTTCTAATCAGGGAAGTTCATGGAGGTTCCTTGGCGGGTCATTTTGGAGAGTCAAAGACCTTAACCATGTTAAGGGAGCACTACTACTGGCCAGGGATGGAAAAGGATGTTCAAGACATCCTTAGGAGGTGTGGAACATGCCAAGCAGCCAAGAGCGATACCCTACCTCACGGCTTACACACCCCATTGCCCGTACCAACTCTACCTTGGGTGGACGTGAGTATGGACTTCATTTTAGGTCTACCTAAGACTCAAAGGGGAAAGGATTCAATCTTCGTGGTGGTAGACAGATTTTCGAAGATGGCACATTTCATTCCCTGCTGCAAAACCAATGATGCTACACACATTGTCGAGCTCTATTTTAAAGACGTAACAAGGTTGCATGGTATTCCTAAGACCATTGTTTCAGATAGGGATACAAAATTCCTGAGTCATTTTTGGATTACTCTTTGGAAGAAGCTTGGTACTAAGTTGCTGTTTAGTGCTACCTGTCATCCCCAGACTGATGGCCAAACAGAAGTAACTAATCGAACCCTAGGAACTCTCCTAAGGGCTTTGATTAAACCAAATGCTAAAGCCTGGGATTTACTGTTGCCACATGCTGAGTTTGCATACAACAAGGCACCTAGTAAGGCTACTGGTCTTTCACCATTCAAGGTGGTGTATGGGACTGATCCTTTGAGTCCAAATGATCTCACCCAACGGCCCCAAGACCAAAAGCCCCATGTTGATGCAACACAAAGAGTAAAAGAGATTCAAAAGCTCCATGAGTTGGTGAAGGCACGAATTGAGAAGACTAATGCAGCCTATGAAGCACACGCCAACAAGCATAGGAGAAAGATTGTCTTTCGACCAGGAGACTTGGTATGGATCCATTTAAGAAAGGAACGTTTTCCTTCTAAAAGGAAAAACAAACTCATGCCACGAGCTGAAGGTCCATTTAAAGTCTTGGAGAGGATCAACGACAATGCTTATAAGATTGATCTCCCCGGTGATTTTGAGGTTTCAGCCACCTTTAATGTGGCTGATTTAAGTCCCTTCTATCCGGACACTTCCCCACCAGATTTGAGGGTCAAATCTTTTCAACAAGGGGAGGATGATGGAGTCCTACCTAGCCAAGACCTTGATCAAGATGTAACAAGTCCAAATCGTCCAAGGACAAGGTCCCAAACCAAGAAGATGGCTCACCTTTGGCAAGAAGTTGAAACCAGCACAAATGGGATAACCGGCCAGCATAAGCCCGGTTTTGTGCATCTGATTTCTTAAGCTATATTGTGGCTTAAGGCCAATATTTTTGCATTTTTGGAATCCTCAGGATGTTGGCTTTCAAGTCCAAGCATTGATTTCAGCTTCATGCCTTCAAGAGGATAAGGGTACAAGGCATTTTTCCCATGACAGTCAAATTGGCCCAATTCTGCACGGTTAGAAGTTTTGGCTTAGTTACTATGTTTAAAGTTGTTTTAACCTTAATTTCTTTCTTTGGAAGGTTAGTGCACACCCTAAGGTTTCCCCCCATGGCTTAAAACCCAAATCATGATCACTTTTGCTAAGGGAAAACCAAGCCTCACAACTGGCCATTTTACTGCCCTGAACCCGGTTCAAGAGTGCCCGGTTGTTTGCTTCATCACAAGGGTTTCCTCCTCTCAAGCATGCTGAATGGGCATACCCCTCAATGCTGGCACACGTCCAAGGTAGCCTAGGGAAGAGAACAACCAATGAGGGAAGGGCTGCAAGAAGACTTGTCTCCTGATTCTTGTTGGAAGACAAAGAAGGTGCTAGCTTGTTTCTCATTGGACAGCCGCAAAGGAGGATCCACTTTTCGGCTGTGCACATGCCTTTTGCTGAGTTTCCAAGTTGTTTAGGCCTAAGCATGAGATAATTAAGTTATAATACTCATTTGTCTTGCTTTCCTAGTTAGTTTTGATGCACTTGTTTAGCATTAAGTGTGATTAACAACCGGTTAGTCTTAACCGGGTGTAATTAGGCCTTAATACCTTTCCTACCTAGGAAGGAAAGGTAGAGGTGCTTGTGTGAGAGTTTACTAGCTTGGTTGTTTTGCTGCATATGTAAAACTCACACGGCCACAAGCAAGACTTCAGTTTTCATGAATGAAAGTTTAGTAGAGAGCTTTGAAAGCTTCCTCTCAAATTCTTACTTGCTTATCTTAGTTTAGGCCAAACTAAGTGGTGTTCAAGTGAGTCTTAACCTTGATTAAGTGGTGATTCTATATCTTAATCAAGTTTTAGGGCCCTAAACTCAAAGGTTAGTGGCGTTTCTGTATCTAATCCTAGAGTTTAGTTCTATCTCAATCTGCTTGATTAGCTTGAATCTCCAAGTTAATCCCTTTCACTCATCGTGTTCTTCATCTTCAATCTCTTTTACTTGAGTGTTCTTCGTACCCCTCCATTAATCCACTCTCATTACCTTCTTCCCCATCCATTTCCACGAGTTCAAGCCCACCAAAAAGCTAGAAACACAACAAAAACTCAAGAACATCCAAACCGGTCAAAACTAGGCATTTCTAGTTCTCGTGGGCAGAACATTAGCACGGTGTGGCCGTGCCTGTCAGCACGACCGTGCCACTTCTGTTCGTGACTTTCCTCCAAGTTTCAGCCCCCTTTGGTGTGAAGTTGGCTTGGGTCTTCTTTCCCCTCGCACCTTTACATCATATTTGGTATCAGAGCTGTGTTTCATCTTGGCCTGGTATTGAATCGACGCATCCAAACTTTCTTCTTCTCCATCTCTCAAACACTAGTCAGTTTTGGCTTTTCCTTCGAACAAACACAAACATGAGTACTAGTATAAGCATAGAAGAGAAGCTTGATGCCATTTTGAAGAATAATCATGAGGTTACTTCTTCTAATCAAGAACTCAAGGCACAGAACGAGTACCTACGCAAGCAATTGGGTACTTTTCTCAAGCAGAAGCAAAAGCTCAATGAAGAACCATCCCATTCTGCTTCACAAGGCCGAGAGCAAGTATTCAGTCACAACCTTGAATCCTTAAGTGATGAAGAGCCATTCAGGGGACCACGGCAAGAACAAAGAGGACAAGGTAACTCTAATGATTTTAGAGTTGAAATTCCAGAGTATGAAGGCAAGCTTGATCCAGAAGACTTCTTGGACTGGTTGCACACAGTGGAGAGAGCATTCGAATACAAGGACGTTCCAGAAGAAAAGAAAGTCAAGTTGGTGTCATTGAGACTACGTCAGTATGCTTCTTTATGGTGGACCAACTTGTGTGCTAAGAGAGTTAGGGAACGTCAGACTAAAATCAGGACTTGAGAAAAGATGAAAACCAAGTTGAAGGCTAGATTTTTACCCCCCACGTATGTTCAAGATTGTTATTCACAACTTCATAATCTGAACCAAGGCAATCTTAGTGTTGAAGAGTACACTAGAGAGTTTGAAAAAATTGTGATTAAATGTGATTTGCAAGAACCGGAAGAGCAAACGATTGTAAGATACTTGGGAGGACTTGATCCTAGGTACTCTAATGTTGTTGAATTGTAAGCTTATACTACATTTGATGAGGTTTGCGTGCTTGCTCACAAGGTTGAGCAACAAAAGAAAGCTAAGCAAACTTTTAAGCCTCCACATCAAAGGCCTCCAATTCGGAACCAACCTTTTAACAAGGGGAGTTCCCAACTGGTTTCTAAGCCACAAAATCCCTTTCCTTTCAATCCACAAAGAACCCAAGCACCACAAAAGGCCCCAGCACCCCCAATTCGACCAAACCCCAATCCTATGAGCACTAGAAGATGTTTCAAGTGCCAAGGACTAGGCCACATTGCTTCGGAGTGCCCAAACCGCAAGGTAATCATTTTGGCCGAATGGAGAGCCGTGGATGAGCAAGAAAAGGAAGGTGAAGTTGAAGGTGAAACTGAAGAAGAACATGAAGAAAGTCAAGAAGAGGTTGAGGAGGAAGCTGATGAAGGAGAGATGTTAGTCTTGAGGAGGGTCTTGAACAGCCAAAAGAGCACCAAGGATGAGCAAAGAGAAAACATCTTTCACACTAGGTGCACGGTTCAAGGCAAGGTATGTTCATTGATTATTGATGGTGGGAGCTGTGCAAACGTGGTATCCCTTACCACGATTGAGAAGCTAGGCTTGCAAGCTACGGCCCATCCCCATCCCTACAACATACAATGGCTGAATCAAAGCAAAGGGCTTCAAGTCAATTCACGGTGCCTCATTTCATTATCCGTTGGTAAGAACTATCAAGACCAACTTTGGTGTGATGTTATACCTATGGATGCATGCCATGTATTGTTAGGATGGCCTTGGATGTATGACCGAAGGGTAACCCATGATGGTTTCATGAATACATACTCCTTGTCTAAGGGAGGAAAGAAGATTACCCTAAAGCCATTATCACCATCCGAACTCCTCAAAAACAAACCCTCAAGAACAAACCCACAAAAGACCATGAACATTCTGGTTGTTTACTCACTTTTAGTGAAACTCTTTTGAAAGCTTCGAATCATGAATTCAAGGCTTTTAAGGAGTGGATCCTAACCATACAAGATGAACCAGAATCCCCATTACCAACCCATCCATTTGCCAAATCACTCATTCAAACTTTCTGTCATTTGTTTCCAGAAGAGATACCCTCGGGTTTACCCCCTAAACGGGACATCCAACACCACATAGATCTTATCCCTGGTTCAGTTCTTCCAAACAAGCCAGCTTACAGAATGAACCCAAAGGAAACCATGGAGATTCAACGGCAAGTAGAGGAGTTGATTTCAAAGGGACTTATACGTGAGTCCTTAAGCCCCTGTGCCGTACCTGCTTTGTTGGTTCCCAAGAAGGATGGCAGCCAACGAATGTGTGTGGACAGTAGAGCCATAAACAAGATCACCATCAAGTATAGGTATCCCATACCTAGGCTTGAAGACATGCTGGACGAATTACATGGCTCTAAAGTCTTCTCTAAAATTGATCTTCGAAGTGGTTACTACCAGATCAGAATAAGGGAGGGAGATGAATGGAAGACTGCATTCAAGAACATGCCAAGCAGCCAAGAGCGATACCCTACCTCACGGCTTACACGCCCCATTGCCCGTACCAACTCTACCTTGGGTGGACGTGAGTATGGACTTCATTTTGGGTCTACCTAAGACTCAAAGGGGAAAGGATTCAATCTTCGTGGTGGTAGACAGATTTTCGAAGATGGCACATTTCATTCCCTGCTGCAAAACCAATGATGCTACACACATTGTCGAGCTCTATTTTAAAGAGGTAACAAGGTTGCATGGTATTTCTAAGTCCATTGTTTCAGATAGGGATACAAAATTTCTGAGTCATTTTTGGATTACCCTTTGGAAGAAGCTTGGTACTAAGTTGCTGTTTAATACTACCTATCATCCCCAGACTGATGGCCAAACAGAAGTAACTAATCGAACCCTAGGAACTCTCCTAAGGGCTTTGATTAAACCAAATGCTAAAGCCTGGGATTTACTGTTGCCACATGCTGAGTTTGCATACAACAAGGCACCTAGTAAGGCTACTGGTCTTTCACCATTCAAGGTGGTGTATGGGACTGATCCTTTGAGTCCAAATGATCTCACCCAACGGCCCCAAGACCAAAAGCCCCATGTTGATGCAACACAAAGAGTAAAAGATATTCAAAAGCTCCATGAGTTGGTGAAGGCACGAATTGAGAAGACTAATGCAGCCTATGAAGCACACGCCAACAAGCATAGGAGAAAGATTGTCTTTCGACCAGGAGACTTGGTATGGATCCATTTAAGAAAGGAACGTTTTCCTTCTAAAAGGAAAAACAAACTCATGCTACGAGCTGAAGGTCCATTTAAAGTCTTGGAGAGGATCAACGACAATGCTTATAAGATTGATCTCCCCGGTGATTTTGAGGTTTCAGCCACCTTTAATGTGGCTGATTTAAGTCCCTTCTATCCGGACACTTCCCCACCAGATTTGAGGGTCAAATCTTTTCAACAAGGGGAGGATGATGGAGTCCTACCTAGCCAAGACCTTGATCAAGATGTAACAAGTCCAAATCGTCCAAGGACAAGGTCCCAAACCAAGAAGATGGCTCACCTTTGGCAAGAAGTTGAAACCAGCACAAATGGGATAACCGGCCAGCATAAGCCCGGTTTTGTGCATCTGATTTCTTAAGCTATATTGTGGCTTAAGGCCAATATTTTTGCATTTTTGGAATCCTCAGGATGTTGGCTTTCAAGTCCAAGCATTGATTTCAGCTTCATGCCTTCAAGAGGATAAGGGTACAAGGCATTTTTCCCATGACAGTCAAATTGGCCCAATTCTGCACGGTTAGAAGTTTTGGCTTAGTTACTATGTTTAAAGTTGTTTTAACCTTAATTTATTTCTTTGAAAGGTTGGTGCACACCTTAAGGTTTCCCCCCATGGCTTAAAACCCAAATCATGATCACTTTTGCTAAGGGAAAACCAAGCCTCACAACTGGCCATTTTACTGCCCTGAACCCGGTTCAAGAGTGCCCGGTTGTTTGCTTCATCACAAGGGTTTCCTCCTCTCAAGCATGCTGAATGGGCATACCCCTCAATGCTGGCACACGTCCAAGGTAGCCTAGGGAAGAGAACAACCAATGAGGGAAGGGCTGCAAGAAGACTTGTCTCCTGATTCTTGTTGGAAGACAAAGAAGGTGCTAGCTTGTTTCTCATTGGACAGCCGCAAAGGAGGATCCACTTTTCGGCTGTGCACATGCCTTTTGCTGAGTTTCCAAGTTGTTTAGGCCTAAGCATGAGATAATTAAGTTATAATACTCATTTGTCTTGCTTTCCTAGTTAGTTTTGATGCACTTGTTTAGCATTAAGTGTGATTAACAACCGGTTAGTCTTAACCGGGTGTAATTAGGCCTTAATACCTTTCCTACCTAGGAAGGAAAGGTAGAGGTGCTTGTGTGAGAGTTTACTAGCTTGGTTGTTTTGCTGCATATGTAAAACTCACACGGCCACAAGCAAGACTTCAGTTTTCATGAATGAAAGTTTAGTAGAGAGCTTTGAAAGCTTCCTCTCAAATTCTTACTTGCTTATCTTAGTTTAGGCCAAACTAAGTGGTGTTCAAGTGAGTCTTAACCTTGATTAAGTGGTGATTCTGTATCTTAATCAAGTTTAAGGGCCCTAAACTCAAAGGTTAGTGGCATTTCTGTATCTAATCCTAGAGTTTAGTTCTATCTCAATCTGCTTGATTAGCTTGAATCTCCAAGTTAATCCCTTTCACTCATCGTGTTCTTCATCTTCAATCTCTTTTACTTGAGTGTTCTTCGTACCCCTCCATTAATCCACTCTCATTACCTTCTTCCCCATCCATTTCCACGAGTTCAAGCCCACCAAAAAGCTAGAAACACAACAAAAACTCAAGAACATCCAAACCGGTCAAAACTAGGCATTTCTAGTTCTCGTGGGCAGAACATTAGCACGGTGTGGCCGTGCCTGTCAGCACGACCGTGCCACTTCTGTTCGTGACTTTCCTCCAAGTTTCAGCCCCCTTTGGTGTGAAGTTGGCTTGGGTCTTCTTTCCCCTCGCACCTTTACATCATATTTGGTATCAGAGCTGTGTTTCATCTTGGCCTGGTATTGAATCGACGCATCCAAACTTTCTTCTTCTCCATCTCTCAAACACTAGTCAGTTTTGGCTTTTCCTTCGAACAAACACAAACATGAGTACTAGTATAAGCATAGAAGAGAAGCTTGATGCCATTTTGAAGAATAATCATGAGGTTACTTCTTCTAATCAAGAACTCAAGGCACAGAACGAGTACCTACGCAAGCAATTGGGTACTTTTCTCAAGCAAAAGCAAAAGCTCAATGAAGAACCATCCCATTCTGCTTCACAAGGCCGAGAGCAAGTATTCAGTCACAACCTTGAATCCTCAAGTGATGAAGAGCCATTCAGGAGACCACGGCAAGAACAAAGAGGACAAGGTAACTCTAATGATTTTAGAGTTGAAGTTCCAGAGTATGAAGGCAAGCTTGATCCAGAAGACTTCTTGGACTGGTTGCACACAGTGGAGAGAGCATTCGAATACAAGGACGTTCCAGAAGAAAAGAAAGTCAAGTTGGTGGCATTGAGACTACGTCAGTATGCTTCTTTATGGTGGACCAACTTGTGTGCTAAGAGAGTTAGGGAACGTAAGACTAAAATCAGGACTTGAGAAAAGATGAAAACCAAGTTGAAGGCTAGATTTTTACCCCCCACGTATGTTCAAGATTGTTATTCACAACTTCATAATCTGAACCAAGGCAATCTTAGTGTTGAAGAGTACACTAGAGAGTTTGAAAACCTTGTGATTAAATGTGATTTGCAAGAACCGGAAGAGCAAACGATTGTAAGGTACTTGGGAGGACTTGATCCTAGGTACTCTAATGTTGTTGAATTGCAAGCTTATACTACATTTGATGAGGTTTGCATGCTTGCTCACAAGGTTGAGCAACAAAAGAAAGCTAAGCAAACTTTTAAGCCTCCACATCAAAGGCCTCCAATTCGGAACCAACCTTTTAACAAGGGGAGTTCCCAACTGGTTTCTAAGCCACAAAATCCCTTTCCTTTCAATCCACAAAGAACCCAAGCACCACAAAAGGCCCCAGCACCCCCAATTCGACCAAACCCCAATCCTATGAGCACTAGAAGATGTTTCAAGTGCCAAGGACTAGGCCACATTGCTTCGGAGTGCCCAAACCGCAAGGTAATCATTTTGGCGGAATGGAGAGCCGTGGATGAGCAAGAAAAGGAAGGTGAAGTTGAAGGTGAAACTGAGGAAGAACATGAAGAAAGTCAAGAAGAGGTTGAGGAGGAAGCTGATGAAGGAGAGATGTTAGTCTTGAGGAGGGTCTTGAACAGCCAAAAGAGCACCAAGGATGAGCAAAGAGAAAACATCTTTCACACTAGGTGCACGGTTCAAGGCAAGGTATGTTCATTGATTATTGATGGTGGGAGCTGTGCAAACGTGGTATCCCTTACCACGATTGAGAAGCTAGGCTTGCAAGCAACGGCCCATCCCCATCCCTACAACATACAATGGCTGAATCAAAGCAAAGGGCTTCAAGTCAATTCACGGTGCCTCATTTCATTATCCGTTGGTAAGAACTATCAAGACCAACTTTGGTGTGATGTTATACCTATGGATGCATGCCATGTATTGTTAGGATGGCCTTGGATGTATGACCGAAGGGTAACCCATGATGGTTTCATGAATACATACTCCTTGTCTAAGGGAGGAAAGAAGATTACCCTAAAGCCATTATCACCATCCGAACTCCTCAAAAACAAACCCTCAAGAACAAACCCACAAAAGACCATGAACATTCTGGTTGTTTACTCACTTTTAGTGAAACTCTTTTGAAAGCTTCGAATCATGAATTCAAGGCTTTTAAGGAGTGGATCCTAACCATACAAGATGAACCAGAATCCCCATTACCAACCCATCCATTTGCCAAATCACTCATCCAAACTTTCTGTCATTTGTTTCCAGAAGAGATACCCTCGGGTTTACCCCCTAAACGGGACATCCAATACCACATAGACCTCATTTCTGGTTCAGTTCTTCCAAACAAGCCAGCTTACAGAATGAACCCAAAGGAAACCATGGAGATTCAACGGCAAGTAGAGGAGTTGATTTCAAAGGGACTTATACGTGAGTCCTTAAGCCCCTGTGCCGTAGCTGCTTTGTTGGTTCCCAAGAAGGATGGCAGCCAATGAATGTGTGTGGACAGTAGAGCCATAAACAAGATCACCATCAAGTATAGGTATCCTATACCTAGGCTTGAAGACATGTTGGACGAATTACATGGCTCTAAAGTCTTCTCTAAAATTGATCTTCGAAGTGGTTACTACCAGATCAGAATAAGGGAGGGAGATGAATGGAAGACTGCATTCAAGAACATGCCAAGCAGCCAAGAGCGATACCCTACCTCACGGCTTACACGCCCCATTGCCCGTACCAACTCTACCTTGGGTGGACGTGAGTATGGACTTCATTTTGGGTCTACCTAAGACTCAAAGGGGAAAGGATTCAATCTTCGTGGTGGTAGACAGATTTTCGAAGATGGCACACTTCATTCCCTGCTGCAAAACCAATGATGCTATACACATTGTCGAGCTCTATTTTAAAGAGGTAACAAGGTTGCATGGTATTCCTAAGACCATTGTTTCAGATAGGGATACAAAATTCCTGAGTCATTTTTGGATTACTCTTTGGAAGAAGCTTGGTACTAAGTTGCTGTTTAGTGCTACCTGTCATCCCCAGACTGATGGCCAAACAGAAGTAACTAATCGAACCCTAGGAACTCTCCTAAGGGCTTTGATTAAACCAAATGCTAAAGCCTGGGATTTACTGTTGCCACATGCTGAGTTTGCATACAACAAGGCACCTAGTAAGGCTACTGGTCTTTCACCATTCAAGGTGGTGTATGGGACTGATCCTTTGAGTCCAAATGATCTCACCCAACTGCCCCAAGACCAAAAGCCCCATGTTGATGCAACACAAAGAGTAAAAGAGATTCAAAAGCTCCATGAGTTGGTGAAGGCACGAATTGAGAAGACTAATGCAGCCTATGAAGCACATGCCAACAAGCATAGGAGAAAGATTGTCTTTCGACCAGGAGACTTGGTATGGATCCATTTAAGAAAGGAACGTTTTCCTTCTAAAAGGAAAAACAAACTCATGCCACGAGCTGAAGGTCCATTTAAAGTCTTAGAGAGGATCAACGACAATGCTTATAAGATTGATCTCCCCGGTGATTTTGAGGTTTCAGCCACCTTTAATGTGGCTGATTTAAGTCCCTTCTATCCGGACACTTCCCCACCAGATTTGAGGGTCAAATCTTTTCAACAAGGGGAGGATGATGGAGTCCTACCTAGCCAAGACCTTGATCAAGATGTAACAAGTCCAAATCGTCCAAGAACAAGGTCCCAAACCAAGAAGATGGCTCACCTTTGGCAAGAAGTTGAAACTAGCACAAACGGGATAACCGGCCAGCATAAGCCCGGTTTTGTGCATCTGATTTCTTAAGCTACATTGTGGCTTAAGTCTAATATTTTTGCATTTTTGACATCCTCATGAAGTTAGCTTTCAGGTTCAAGCAATGGTTTCGCTTCATGCCTTCAAGAGGATAAGGGTTCAAGGCATTTTTCCCGTGACAGTCAAATTGGCCCAATTCTGCATGGTTAGAAGTTTTGGCTTAGTTACTATGTTTAAAGTTGTTTTAACCTTAATTTCTTTCTTTGGAACGTTAGTGCACACCCTAAGGTTTCCCCCCATGGCTTAAAACCCAAATCATGATCACTTTTGCTAAGGGAAAACCAAGCCTCACAACCGGCCATTTCACTGCCCTAAACCCGGTTCAAGAGTGCCCGGTTGTTTGCTTCATCACAAGGGTTTCCTCCTCTCAAGCATGCTGAATAGGCACACCCCTCAATGCTGGCACACGTCCAAGGTAGCCTAGGGAAGAGAACAACCAATGAGGGAAGGGCTGCAAGAAGGCTTGTCTCTTGATTCTCATTGGAAGACAAAGAAGGTGCTAGCTTGTTTTTCATTGGACAACCGCAAAGGAGGATCCACTTTTCGGCTGTGCACATGCCTTTTGCTGAGTTTCCAAGTTGTTTAGGCCTAAGCACGAGATAATTAAGTTATAATACTCATTTGTCTTGCTTTCCTAGTTAGTTTTGATGCACTTTGTTTAGCATTAAGTGTGATTAACAACCGGTTAGTCTTAACCGGGTGTGATTAGGCCTTAATAACTTTCCTACCTAGGAAGGAAAGGTAGAGGTGCTTGTGTGAGAGTTTGCTAGCTTGGTTATTTTGCTGCATATGTAAAACACACACGACCAAGCCAACAACACTTCAGTTTTTATGAATGAAAAGTTTAGCAGAGAGCTTTGAAAGCTTCCTCTCAAATTCTTACTTGCTTATCGTAGTTTAGGCCAAACTAAGTGGTGTTCAAGTGAGTCTTAACCTTGATTAAGTGGTGATTCTGTATCTTAATTAAGCTTAAGGGCCCTAAACTCAAAGGTTAGTGGTGTTTCTGTATCTAATCCTAGAGTTTAGTTCTATCTCAATTCGCTTGATTAGCTTGAATCTTCAAGATAATCTCTTTCACTCATCGTGTTCTTCATCTTCAATCACTTTTACTTGAGTGTTCTTCGTACCCTCCATAAATCCACTCTCCTTATCTTCTTCCCCATCCATTCCCACGAGTTCAAGCCCACCAAAAGGCTAGAAACACAACAAAACTCAAGAACATCCAAACTGGCCAAAACTAGGCATTTCTAGTTCTCGTGGGCAGAACATTGGCACGGTGTGGCCGTGCCTGTCAGCACGACCGTGCCACTTCTGTTCGTGACTTTCCTCCACGTTTCAGCCCCCTTTGGTGTGAAGTTGGCTTGGGTCTCCTTTTTCCCTCGCACCTTTACATCATATTTGGTATCAGAGCTGTGTTTCATCTTGGCCTGGTATTGAATCTACGCATCCAAACTTTCTTCTTCTCCATCTCTCAAACACTAGTTAGTGTTGGTTTTTCCTTTGAACAAACACAAACATGAGTACTAGTATGAGCATAGAAGAGAAGCTTGATGCCATTTTGAAGAATAACCATGAGGTTACTTCTTCTAATCAAGAACTCAAGGCACAGAACGAGTACCTACGCAAGCAATTGGGTACTTTTCTCAAGCAAAAGCAAAAGCTCAATGAAGAACCATCCCATTCTGCTTCACAAGGCCGAGAGCAAGTATTCAGTCACAACCTTGAATCCTCAAGTGATGAAGAGCCATTCAGGAGACCACGGCAAGAACAAAGAGGACAAGGTAACTCTAATGATTTTAGAGTTGAAATTCCAGAGTATGAAGGCAAGCTTGATCCAGAAGACTTCTTGGACTGGTTGCACACAGTGGAGAGAGCATTCGAATACAAGGACGTTCCAGAAGAAAAGAAAGTCAAGTTGGTGGCATTGAGACAACGTCAGTATGCTTCTTTATGGTGGACCAACTTGTGTGCTAAGAGAGTTAGGGAACGTAAGACTAAAATCAGGACTTGAGAAAAGATGAAAACCAAGTTGAAGGCTAGATTTTTACCCCCCACGTATGTTCAAGATTGTTATTCACAACTTCATAATCTGAACCAAGGCAATCTTAGTGTTGAAGAGTACACTAGAGAGTTTGAAAAAATTGTGATTAAATGTGATTTGCAAGAACCGGAAGAGCAAACGATTGTAAGATACTTGGGAGGACTTGATCCTAGGTACTCTAATGTTGTTGAATTGCAAGCTTATACTACATTTGATGAGGTTTGCGTGCTTGCTCACAAGGTTGAGCAACAAAAGAAAGCTAAGCAAACTTTTAAGCCTCCACATCAAAGGCCTCCAATTCGGAACCAACCTTTTAACAAGGAGAGTTCCCAACTGGTTTCTAAGCCACAAAATCCCTTTCCTTTCAATCCACAAAGAACCCAAGCACCACAAAAGGCCCCAGCACCCCCAATTCAACCAAACCCCAATCCTATGAGCACTAGAAGATGTTTCAAGTGCCAAGGACTAGGCCACATTGCTTCGGAGTGCCCAAACCGCAAGGTAATCATTTTGGCGGAATGGAGAGCCGTGGATGAGCAAGAAAAGGAAGGTGAAGTTGAAGGTGAAACTGAGGAAGAACATGAAGAAAGTCAAGAAGAGGTTGAGGAGGAAGCTGATGAAGGAGAGATGTTAGTCTTGAGGAGGGTCTTGAACAGCCAAAAGAGCACCAAGGATGAGCAAAGAGAAAACATCTTTCACACTAGGTGCACGGTTCAAGGCAAGGTATGTTCATTGATTATTGATGGTGGGAGCTGTGCAAACGTGGTATCCCTTACCACGATTGAGAAGCTAGGCTTGCAAGCAACGGCCCATCCCCATCCCTACAACATACAATGGCTGAATCAAAGCAAAGGGCTTCAAGTCAATTCACGGTGCCTCATTTCATTATCCGTTGGTAAGAACTATCAAGACCAACTTTGGTGTGATGTTATACCTATGGATGCATGCCATGTATTGTTAGGATGGCCTTGGATGTATGACCGAAGGGTAACCCATGATGGTTTCATGAATACATACTCCTTGTCTAAGGGAGGAAAGAAGATTACCCTAAAGCCATTATCACCATCCGAACTCCTCAAAAACAAACCCTCAAAAACAAACCCACAAAAGACCATGAACATTCTGGTTGTTTACTCACTTTTAGTGAAACTCTTTTGAAAGCTTCGAATCATGAATTCAAGGCTTTTAAGGAGTGGATCCTAACCATACAAGATGAACCAGAATCCCCATTACCAACCCATCCATTTGCCAAATCACTCATTCAAACTTTCTGTCATTTGTTTCCAGAAGAGATACCCTCGGGTTTACCCCCTAAACGGGACATCCAACACCACATAGATCTTATCCCTGGTTCAGTTCTTCCAAACAAGCCAGCTTACAGAATGAACCCAAAGGAAACCATGGAGATTCAACGGCAAGTAGAGGAGTTGATTTCAAAGGGACTTATACGTGAGTCCTTAAGCCCCTGTGCCGTACCTGCTTTGTTGGTTCCCAAGAAGGATGGCAGCCAATGAATGTGTGTGGACAGTAGAGCCATAAACAAGATCACCATCAAGTATAGGTATCCTATACCTAGGCTTGAAGACATGCTGGACGAATTACATGGCTCTAAAATCTTCTCTAAAATTGATCTTCGAAGTGGCTACTACCAGATCAGAATAAGGGAGAGAGATGAATGGAAGACTGCATTCAAGACTAAAGGAGGTTTATATGAGTGGCTAGTTATGCCATTCGGTCTTTCCAATGCTCCTAGTACATTCATGAGGTTAATGAATCAAGTATTCAAACCCTATATTGGCAAGTTCATGGTGGTTTACTTCGATGACATTCTTATCTATTCCAAGGACGAGCAAGCACATCAAAATCATCTCAATCAGATCATGCATGTCCTTGAGCGTGAGCAGTTATATGGTAATCTTAAGAAGTGTACCTTCTTTACCCATGAGGTTACATTCTTAGGTTACATTGTTTCTAATGAAGGCATTAAGGTTGATGAAGGGAAGATAGAGGCTATTCGCACTTGGCCTCAACCACAAAGTATACATGATGTGAGAAGTTTTCATGGCTTGACTTCGTTTTACAGAAGATTTATTCGAAACTTCAGCACCATCATGTCCCCTATGACCGAAGTGCTAAAGGGTTCATTGTTCCAGTGGAATCCTAAGGCACAAACTGCCTTTGAAGAAGTCAAAAGGAAACTTACTCAAGCACCTGTTCTTGCATTGCCGTGCTTTGAGAAGGTTTTTGAGGTTGAATGTGATGCATCAGGAGTGGGAATTGGTGGAGTTTTAACTCAAGAAGGCAAGCCATTGGCCTTCTTCAGTGAAAAACTATGTGACTCAAGAAGAAAATACTCCACATATGACAAGGAATTCTATGCTATCATTCAGTGCCTAGAGCATTTGAGTCATTACTTAGTGGCTAGTGAGTTTATACTTCACTCAGATCACGAGGCATTGAAGTACATTCAAGGCCAGCATAAACTTAACTCACCCATGCTAAGTGGGTTGAATTCCTACAGTCATTCCACTTCACTATTAAGCACAAGTCGGGGAAGTTGAATCAAGGTGCGGATGCATTATCAAGGAGACATCTCCTTATGTTCCAATTGGATGCTCTTATTCTTGGTTTTGAGCATCTCAAGAGCTTATATGCTGAAGATGAAGCCCTTGAGAATCTCTATGCTGCATGTTTGAAGCATCCCAAGGGAGATTTCCTAATCTAAAAAGGTTATCTATTCAAGGGAGTGCGATTGTGCATTCCAAAGTGTAGCACTCGTGAGCTTCTAATCAGGGAAGTTCATGGAGGTTCCTTGGCGGGTCATTTTGGAGAGTCAAAGACCTTAACCATGTTAAGGGAGCACTACTACTGGCCAGGGATGGAAAAGGATGTTCAAGACATCCTTAGGAGGTGTGGAACATGCCAAGCAGCCAAGAGCGATACCCTACCTCACGGCTTACACACCCCATTGCCCGTACCAACTCTACCTTGGGTGGACGTGAGTATGGACTTCATTTTGGGTCTACCTAAGACTCAAAGGGGAAAGGATTCAATCTTCGTGGTGGTAGACAGATTTTCGAAGATGGCACATTTCATTCCCTGCTGCAAAACCAATGATGCTACACACATTACCGAGCTCTATTTTAAAGAGGTAACAAGGTTGCATGGTATTCCTAAGTCCATTCTTTCAGATAGGGATACAAAATTCCTGAGTCATTTTTGGATTACCCTTTGTAAGAAGCTTGGTACTAAGTTGTTGTTTAGTACTACCTGTCATCCCCAGACTGATGGCCAAACTGAAGTAACTAATCGAACCCTAGGAACTCTCCTAAGGGCTTTGATTAAACCAAATGCTAAAGCCTGGGATTTACTGTTGCCACATGCTGAGTTTGCATACAACAAGGCACCTAGTAAGGCTACTGGTCTTTCACCATTCAAGGTGGTGTATGGGACTGATCCTTTGAGTCCAAATGATCTCACCCAACGGCCCCAAGACCAAAAGCCCCATGTTGATGCAACACAAAGAGTAAAAGATATTCAAAAGCTCCATGAGTTGGTGAAGGCACGAATTGAGAAGACTAATGCAGCCTATGAAGCACACGCCAACAAGCATAGGAGAAAGATTGTCTTTTGACCAGGAGACTTGGTATGGATCCATTTGAGAAAGGAACGTTTTCCTTCTAAGTGCAAAAACAAACTCATGCCACGAGCTGAAGGTCCATTTGAAGTCTTGGAGAGGATCAACGACAATGCTTATAAGATTGATCTCCCTGGTGATTTTGAGGTTTCAGCCACCTTTAACGTAGCTGATTTGAGCCCATTTTATCCGGACACTTCCTCACCAGATTTGAGGGTCAAATCTTTTCAACAAGGGGAGGATGATGGAGTCCTAGCTAGCCAAGACCTTGATCAAGATGTAATAAGTCCAAGTCACCCAAGAACAAGGTCCCAAACTAAGAAGATGGCTCACCTTTGGTAAGAAGTTGAAACTAGCACAAACGGGATAACCGGCCAGCATAAGCCCGGCTTTGTGCATCTGATTTCTTAAGCTACATTGTGGCTTAAGGCCAATATTTTTGCATTTTTGGAATCCTCAGGATGTTAGCTTTCAAGTCCAAGCATTGATTTCAGCTTCATGCCTTCAAGAGGATAAGGGTTCAAGGCATTTTTCCCATGACAGTCAAATTGGCCCAATTCTGCACGGTTAGAAGTTTTGGCTTAGTTACTATATTTAAAGTTGTTTTAACCTTAATTTCTTTCTTTGGAAGGTTAGTGCACACCCTAAGGTTTCCACTATGGCTTAAAACCCAAATCATGATCACTTTTGCTAAGGGAAAACCAAGCCTCACAACCGGCCATCTTACTAAACCCGGTTCAAGAGTGCCCGGTTGTTTGCCTCATCACAAGGGTTTCCTCCTCTCAAGCATGCTGAATAGGCACACCCCTCAATGCTGGCACACGTCTAAGGTAGCCCAGGGGAGAGAACAACCAATGAGGGAAGGGCTGCAAGAAGGCTTGTCTCTTGATTCTCATTGGAAGACAAAGAAGGTGCTAGCTTGTTTCTCATTGGACAGCCGCAAAGGAGGATCCACTTTTCGGCTGTGCACATGCCTTTTGCAGAGTTTCCAAGTTGTTTAGGCCTAAGCACGAGATAATTTAGTTATAATACTCATTTGTCTTGCTTTCCTAGTTAGTTTTGATGCACTTTGTTTAGCATTAAGTGTGATTAGCAACCGGTTAGTCTTAACCGGGTGTGATTAGGCCTTAATACCTTTCCTACCTAGGAAGGAAAGGTAGAGGTGCTTGTGTGAGAGTTTGCTAGCTTGGTCATTTTGCTTCATATGTAAAACTCACACGGCCACAAGCAAAAATCACTTTAGTTTTTGTGAATGAGAGTTTAGTAGAGAGCTTTGAAAGCTTGCTCTCAAATTCTTACTTGCTTATCTTAGTTTAGGCCAAACTAAGTGGTGTTCAAGTGAGTCTTAACCTTGATTAAGTGGTGATTCTGTATCTTAATCAAGTTTTAGGGCCCTAAACTCAAAGGTTAGTGGCGTTTCTGTATCTAATCCCAGAGTTTAGTTCTATCTCAATCTGCTTGATTAGCTTGAATCTCCAAGTTAATCCCTTTCACTCATCGTGTTCTTCATCTTCAATCTCTTTTACTTGAGTGTTCTTCGTACCCCTCCATTAATCCACTCTCATTACCTTCTTCCCCATCCATTTCCACGAGTTCAAGCCCACCAAAAAGCTAGAAACACAACAAAAACTCAAGAACATCCAAACCGGTCAAAACTAGGCATTTCTAGTTCTCGTGGGCAGAACATTAGCACGGTGTGGCCGTGCCTGTCAGCACGACCGTGCCACTTCTGTTCGTGACTTTCCTCCAAGTTTCAGCCCCCTTTGGTGTGAAGTTGGCTTGGGGCTTCTTTCCCCTCGCACCTTTACATCATATTTGGTATCAGAGCTGTGTTTCATCTTGGCCTGGTATTGAATCCATGCATCCAAACTTCCTTCTTCTCCATCTCTCAAACACTAGTCAGTTTTGGTTTTTCCTTTGAACAAACACAAACATGAGTACTAGTATGAGTATAGAAGAGAAGCTTGATGCCATTTTGAAGAATAATCATGAGGTTACTTCTTCTAATCAAGAACTCAAGGCACAGAACGAGTACCTACGCAAGCAATTGGGTACTTTTCTCAAGCAAAAGCAAAAGCTCAATGAAGAACCATGGCTGGACGAATTACATGGCTCTAAAGTCTTCTCTAAAATTGATCTTCGAAGTGGTTACTACCAGATCAGAATAAGGGAGGGTGATGAATGGAAGACTGCATTCAAGAACATGCCAAGCAGCCAAGAGCGATACCCTACCTCACGGCTTACACGCCCCATTGCCCGTACCAACTCTACCTTGGGTGGACGTGAGTATGGACTTCATTTTGGGTCTACCTAAGACTCAAAGGGGAAAGGATTCAATCTTCGCGGTGGTAGACAGATTTTCGAAGATGGCACATTTCATTCCCTGCTGCAAAACCAATGATGCTACACACATTGCCGAGCTCTATTTTAAAGAGGTAACAAGGTTGCATGGTATTTCTAAGTCCATTGTTTCGGATAGGGATACAAAATTCCTTAGTCATTTTTGGATTACTCTTTGGAAGAAGCTTGGTACTAAGTTGCTGTTTAGTACTACCTGTCATCCCCAAACTGATGGCCAAACAGAAGTAACTAATCGAACCCTAGGAACTCTCCTAAGGGCTTTGATTAAACCAAATGCTAAGGCCTGGGATTTACTCTTACCACATGCTGAGTTTGCATACAACAAGGCACCTAGTAAGGCTACTGGTCTTTCACCATTCAAGGTGGTGTATGGGATTGATCCTTTGAGTCCAAATGATATCACCCCACGGCCCCAAGACCAAATGCCCCATGTTGATGTAACACAAAGAGTAAAAGAGATTCAAAAGCTCCATGAGTTGGTGAAGGCACGAATTGAGAAGACTAATGCAGCCTATGAGGCACACGCCAACAAGCATAGGAGAAAGATTGTCTTTCGACCAGGAGACTTGGTATGGATCCATTTAAGAAAGGAACGTTTTCCTTCTAAAAGGAAAAACAAACTCATGCCACGAGCGGAGGGTCCATTTGAAGTCTTGGAGAGGATCAGCGACAATGCTTATAAGATTGATCTCCCTGGTGATTTTGAGGTTTCAGCCACCTTTAATGTAGCTGATTTGAGCCCCTACTATCCGGACCCTTCCCCACCAGATTTGAGGATCAAATCTTTTCAACAAGGGGAGGATGATGGAGTCCTACCTAGCCAAGACCTTGATCAAGATGTAACAAGTCCAAATCGTCCAAGAACAAGGTCCCAAACCAAGAAGATGGCTCACCTTTGGCAAGAAGTTGAAACTAGCACGAACGGGATAACCGGCCAGCATAAGCCCGGTTTTGTGCATCTTGTTTCTTAAGCTACATTGTGGCTTAAGTATAATATTTTTGCATTTTTGACATCCTCATGAAGTTAGCTTTCAGGTTCAAGCAATGGTTTCGCTTCATGCCTTCAAGAGGATAAGGGTTCAAAGCATTTCTCCCATGACAGTCAAATTGGCCCAATTCTGCACGGTTAGAAGTTTTGGCTTAGTTACTATGTTTAAAGTTGTTTTAACCTTAATTTATTTCTTTGAAAGGTTGGTGCACACCTTAAGGTTTCCCCCCATGGCTTAAAACCCAAATCATGATCACTTTTGCTAAGGGAAAACCAAGCCTCACAACCGGTCATTTTACTGCCCTGAACCCGGTTCAAGAGTGCCCGGTTGTTTGCTTCATCACAAGGGTTTCCTCCTCTCAAGCATGCTGAATGGGCACGCCCCTCAATGCTGGCACACGTCCAAGGTAGCCTAGGGAAGAGAACAACCAATAAGGGAAGGGCTGCAAGAAGGCTTGTCTCTTGATTCTCATTGGAAGATAAAGAAGGTGCTAGCTTGTTTCTCAGTGGACAGCCGTAAAGGAGGATCCACTTTTCGGCTGTGCACATGCCTTTTGCAGAGTTTCCAAGTTGTTTAGGCCTAAGCACGAGATAATTAAGTTATAATACTCATTTGTCTTGCTTTTCTAGTTAGTTTTGGTGCACTTTGTTTAGCATTAAGTGTGATTAACAACCGGTTAGTCTTAACCGGGTGTAATTAGGCCTTAATACCTTTCCTACCTAGGAAGGAAAGGTAGAGGTGCTTGTGTGAGAGTTTACTAGCTTGGTTGTTTTGCTGTATATGTAAAACTCACACGGCCACAAGCAAGACTTCAGTTTTCATGAATGAAAGTTTAGTAGAGAGCTTTGAAAGCTTCCTCTCAAATTCTTACTTGCTTATCTTAGTTTAGGCCAAACTAAGTGGTGTTCAAGTGAGTCTTAACCTTGATTAAGTGGTGATTCTGTATCCTAATCAAGTTTAAGGGCCCTAAACTCAAAGGTTAGTGGTGTTTCTGTATCTAATCCTAGAGTTTAGTTCTATCTCAATCTGCTTGATTAGCTTGAATCTCCAAGTTAATCCCTTTCACTCATCGTGTTCTTCATCTTCAATCTCTTTTACTTGAGTGTTCTTCATACCCCTCCATTAATCCACTCTCATTACCTTCGTCCCCATCCATTTCCACGAGTTCAAGCCCACCAAAAAGCTAGAAACACAACAAAAACTCAAGAACATCCAAACCGGCCAAAACTAGGCATTTCTAGTTCTCGTGGGTAGAACATTGGCACGGTGTGGCCGTGCCTGTCAGCACGACCGTGCCACTTCTGTTCGTGACTTTCCTCCAAGTTTCAGCCCCCTTTGGTGTGAAGTTGGCTTGGGTCTTCTTTCCCCTCGCACGTTTACATCACCACATAATCAAGGTTAAGACTCACTTGAACACCACTTAGTTTGGCCTAAACTAAGATAAGCAAGCAAGAGTTTTGGAGAGAAAGCCTCAAATGCTCTCTGCGGTTTTTCATTCAACAAAAACTGAAGTGTTCTTGGCTTCCCCGTGTGTGTTTTACATATTCAGCAAAATAACCAAACTAGCAAACTCTCACACAAGCACCTCTACTTTTCCTTCCTAGGTAGGAAAGGTATTGAGGCCTAATCGCACCCAGTTAAGACTAACCGGTTGTTAATCACACTTAATGCTAAACAAAGTGCATCAAAACTAACTAGGAAAGCAAGACAAATCAGTATTACAACTTAATTATCTTGTGCTTAGGCCTAAACAACTTGGAAACTCAGCAAAAGACATGTGCACAGCTGAAAAGTGGATCCTCCTTTGCGGCTGTCCAATGAGAAACAAGCTAGCACCTTCTTTGTCTTCCAATGAGAATCAAGAGACAAGCTGATGTAGATGTGGGTGGTAAGTGAACCAAATCAACTCAAACTCAAACTAAACAAGAATCAACCAAAGAAAAGTGAATATGGTGGAAGATAGTTTGAGATGGTTTGAAGAATAATAACAAAAAGAACAAGGATAAACAAGACCTTGTAATTAAGATAATCCTTCACGGAGCCACTCAATGACTTGATCTTGGGCTAATTCTCTTGTCTTAACCAAGGAATCACTCCAATTGGAAAAGGAAGAGAACCTGGAACACCACTTGAATGAGCCAAATTCAAGATATAGAACTAGGAATTTTGAGACACAAATGAGAATCACTCTCAAAGGTGCTTGTATTACTTTGGAAATCTCTTACAATGCTGAATGATTAGCTTCACATGCCCCTCCCCTTTTATAGACTCAGCAAAAGACAATCAAAAGACTCAAATAACTCCTAACAATTAAGCTGACATCTTAAGCTTCAAAACCATGTGGAGCCTCAAGTTGTGGGTCCACGTTAGGTAGGCCAAAAGTGCACACAAAAATCGGGAAATTTCTGGATGAAGGCGGCACTACCTCTTCGGGCATGAACGCCAATTTCCGGCAAAGTTTGGCAACTTCCTTGACCTCTTGAAGCTTGAGTGAATCCTCCTTGGGCTGAGCTTGATGGTCCTTGGGCTTCTCACGATGGTCTCCATCATTCCCCCCGGGTAAGTGAAAGTTTGCCCTCAAACTAGGAAGGGGCTCATCATTGAAATAGGGGCTAAGATCGGAGACATTGACGGTAGCCAAAACTCCATAATCTCCAGGTAGATCAACCTTGTATGCATTGGGCCCAACCTTCTCAAGGATTTCAAATGGACCATCGGAACGCGGCATCAACTTAGATTTTCTCTTTGAAGGGAAACGCTCCTTCCTCATGTGAATCCATACCAAATCTCCTGGCTGAAAATGTACCTCCTTGCGATGCTTGTTGGCGCTTTGCATGGCTCTTTCATTAGCCTTGGCAATGTTATCTCTAACTCTTGCATGAAGATCTTGGATCTCCTTGGCTCTTTTTTCAGTTTCCCAACTAAATTTTGTGGGAGTTGGAATGGGAACAAGATCCAAGGGACTCTTGGGATTGTAGCCATACACAACTTGAAATGGAGAGAGTTGGGTCGACTTACTAGGCACTCGATTGAATGCAACCTCGGCATGTGGTAGCAACTCATCCCAATTCTTCAAATGCTTCTTCACTAGGACTCGAAGTAAGGTACCCAAAGTCCTATTAGTGACTTCAGTTTGGCCATCAATTTGGGGATGACAAGTAGTGCTAAACTTGAGTTGAGTACCCAATTTGCGCCATAGAGTTAGCCAAAAATGACTAAGAAACTTGGGGTCCCGATCAGATACCATGCTCTTTGGAATGCCATGTAGTCTCACAATCTCCTTGAAGTAAAGATTAGCCACTTGAGTAGCATCATTAGTGGTGTGGCAAGGGATGAAATGCGCCATCTTGGAGAATCGATCCACAACCGCCATAATGGAGTCTTTGTTCCTTTGGGTTCTAGGCAAACCCGTGATAAAATCCAGGCTAATATCTTCCCAAGGGGCTTGAGGAATGGGGAGTGGAGAATACAATCCTTGGGGCAAAGAATGGCTCTTAGCCATTTGACAAGTAGAAAATCTTTTGATGAAATGCTCTACATCTCTTGACATCTTAGGCCAATAGTAGTGTTCCTTCAACATTGATCTAGTCTTCTCGACACCAAAATGGCCAGCTAGGGCTCTTCCATGTAGCTCTTGGATAAGCAGTTCTCGAAATCCACATTGAGGTATACAAAGGCGTGAACCTTTGAATAGGAACCCATCTTCTAAGTGGAACAACCCATGGGGGGGTTTAAGACACTTCTCAAAAATGTCCTTTAAATCATCATCTTTTGGGTACAAATCTTTAACAACTTCAAACCCAAGTACTTTAGTACTCAAAGTGGAGAGTAATAAGTACCTTCTTGACAATGCATCAGCTCTTTTGTTGAGAGTACCCGCCTTATGTTGGATAGTGAAGTGGAAGGACTGAAGATACTCTACCCATTTAGCATGTCTAGGGTTGAGCTTGTGTTGTCCTTGAATGTATTTGAGAGCTTCATGGTCGGAATTAAGGATGAACTCACCTCCAACTAAGTAATGACGCCAATGCTCCAATGCTCTAATGATTGCATAAAACTCCTTGTCATAGGTGGAGTACTTCTTCTTGGCATCGTTGAGCTTCTCACTAAAAAGGCAATGGGTCTCCTCTCTTGAGATAGGACAGCTCCAATTCCTACCCCGGATGCATCACATTCTACTTCAAAGACTTTGGTAAAGTCAGGCAAGGCTAGAACGGGGGAGCTAGTGAGCTTCTTCTTGATCTCTTCAAAGGCTTGTTGTGCTTGCTCATTCCATGAAAACTCTTTGCCTTTAATTACCTCGGTCATAGGAGCCACGATAGAGCTGAAATTTCTAATGAACCTCCGGTAAAATGAGGCTAGGCCATGAAAACTCCTTACTTGAGTGATGGATGTAGGAGGTGGCCACTCTTGAATAGCCTTGATCTTGCTTTCATCAACTTGGAGGCCTTGGGCGAAAACAATGAAACCCAAGAATACCACTTGAGGAGTGAAGAAAAAGCATTTCTCCATATTGCCATAAAGTTGTTCTTGTGAAAGAATCTCCAAAACTTGTTGCAAATGCTTGGCATGCCCCTCCTCGGTCTTGCTATAGACCAAGATATCATCAAAGTAAACGACAACACAAGTTCCAATGAGGGGCTTGAGAACTTGGTTCATGAGTCTCATAAAAGTGCTCGGGGCATTAGTAAGCCGAATGGCATTACAAGCCACTCATATAAACCTCCTTTAGTCTTAAAGGCGGTTTTCCATTCATCACCTTCAAAAATACGAATCTGATAATAGCCACTGCTAAGATCAATCTTAGAAAAGATAGCGGCTCCATGTAATTCATCCAATAGATCTTCCAATCGGGGAATAGGAAACCGGTACTTGATAGTGATCTTGTTTATTGCCTGGCTATCAACACACATACGCATGCTACCATCCTTCTTAGGAACAAGGAGGGCGGGCACGGAATATGGGCTTAGACTTTCCCGAATTAAACCCTTGGACAAGAGATCATCCACTTGTCTTTGGATTTCTTGTGTTTCGCTTGGAGACATCCGGTATGCCGGCTTGTTTGGAAGTACGTATCCGGGAACGAGGTCTATCTTGTGTTGGATAGATCTTGGAGGGGGAAGGCCATGTGGAATTTCTTGTGGAAAAACATGGTGATAGGCTTGCAGAAGAGGGGTGAGTAGTGGATGTGAGGGAGATGATGGCTTAGACTCTTCTTGTAAAAGTATCAAGTCTTTAAAAGACTCATACTCATGGTGCTCAGATTTGAGAAGAGTAGTAAAGAAGACTTCCAAATGAGGATTGTCTTTTGGCTTAGAGGGGGAAGGACTTTTGAGAGGGGTAAGAGTCATTTTCTTACGGTCCTTGAGAAAAGAGTAAGTGTTCATCCGGCCATCATGGATGACACTTCCATCAAAAAGCCATGGTCTATCCAATAATATATGGCAAGCATCCATGGGGACTATATCACACCAAATCTCATCTTTATAGTTTTTCCCATTGAAAAGGAAACAAGACAACGGTGAGTAATTTGCAAACCTTTGCCTTGATTCAACCATTGTATGGTGTAGGGATTTGGACGAGGAGAGACTTGCAGCTTGAGTTTGTCCACCATAGTTTTTGAGGCAACGTTAGCACAACTACCTCCATCAATGATAAGGGAACAAACCTTGTCTCCTACGGTACACCTGGTGTGAAAAATTGCTTCTCTTTGCTCCATGTCCTTTTGAGTGGCAATTCCACTCAAGGCCCGGCGGATAACAAGCAACTCTCCTTCATCGGGGCCTTCCTCAACTCTTCCAAACTTCCTTCTTCAAAGTGCTCTCCTTCTTCTTCATCAGAGGCATGTTCATCACATGCTTCTTGGTACTCCGCTAGGGAAACAATCCTCCTGTTTGGACACTCAGATGCATAGTGTCCCATGCCTTGACACCGAAAGCAACGAACCTTGTCCATTGATTTGGGCTCTTGTGTGGAGGGTTTTGGAGGGGTTGGAGTGGTGTTTTTGGTTTGTGGAGGGGGGGAATTTTGTGGACGAGGAGGGTAGTACGGAGGCTTTTGTGTGGGGTAAGGACGAGAGAGAGGCTTGGAAAGGACACTCTTTCCCTTTGATTTCTTTTGTTACTCTACCTTGTAGGCTAGAGAACTCAAGTCATCAAGGGATGAGTATGTTTGCAACTCAACAATATGAGCAATAGACTCATCAAGTCCGGTTAAGTATCTTACCAAGGTTTGAGAGTCATCTTTTTTCAAGTCGCATTTGAGTAGGAGTTGTTCAAACTCCCGAGTGTATTCTTCCACACTCTTGGATCCTTGCTTGAGTCGATGGAGCTTGAGATAATTTTCTTGCACATAGTGAGAGGGAAGAAACTTGGCCTTAAGCTTTTCTTTCATTTTGGCCCACGTTCTAATTTTCCTTTCCCATTTCTTGCTCTTTTCGCTCCAAGGTTAGCCCACTAGATTGAAGCATATTTGCAGAGTTTAAGGGCTACGAGTTTTACCTTCTTGTCCTCTGGGATGTCTTCATATTCAAAGATCCTCTCAATGGTGTGCAACCAATCGAGAAATAAGTCCGGGTCAAGTTGGCCTTCAAATTCGGGGATGTCAATTCGGACACCACCAATATTTCCTCCTTGCCTTCGTCTCCTTGGGGGTTCCTCATCACTTGAATTGGCATGGGAGTGATGGACTTCCTCTTCAGATTCAACCACCAGTTCATGAGGATGAGAGGGAGTGGGGCTATGAACCCACCTTCTTTTCTCCTCCAAAAGTTGCCCAAGTTGAGTTCGAAGATAAGTGAGTTGTGCTTCTAACTCTTCCACACGGGCTTGGTCGCTTCTTGTGGACTTTGTAGACATGTTGGAGATGCGTTGAAGGAAGAATATGCAGCAGGGAAAGTGGCACGGTCGTGCAAGGGGGCACGGTCAGGCCGTGCTATGCTTCGGCTGGAGAAAATGCAGAAAAGTAGAGTGGCACGGTCGTGCTTGGCGGCACGGGGGCACCGTGCTCCGTCTCGACTTGAAGATTCCTGGAAAAAGAATATGGCACGGTCGTGTGTTGTGGCACGGGGGAACCGTGCTGCTTCTCTGGTCTTCAAGACTTCGGATTGCCGGTTTGTGCCTCTTTTTTTTTTTTTGTATTTTGGCTGTTTGGGATGTGTTTGGGTATGATGTGGGTCACTTAAAAGCCTTGGCTCTGATACCAATTGATGTAGATGTGGGTGATAAGTGAACCAAATCAACTCAAACTCAAACTAAACATGTGAATCAACAAGAAAAGTGAATATGGCTGGAAGTAGTTTAGATTGTTTGAGAACCTAATATAACAACACAGCCAAACACAACGGCACCTTACACACATCAACGATATTGTAATTAAGATAATCCTCACGGCGCCATTCCGCACAATGACTGATCTTGGGCTAATTTCTCTTGTCTTAAACTCAAGGAATCACTCCAAATTGGACAACAAGAAGAGAACCTAGAACACCACGTGAAATAGCCAAATTCAAGATACCTTTCCCCTCTCCCTTAGAACTAGAATTTTTGAGGACACAAATGAGAATCACTCTCAAGCGTGCTTGTATACTTTGGAAATTCTCTTACAATGCTGAATGATTAGCTTCACATGCCCCTCCCCTTTTATAGACTCAGCAAAAAGACAATCAAAAGACTCAAATAACTCCTAACAATTAAAACTAGCTAATGAAAAGTCTAAGAAAAATGAAAAGACACATCATAAAAGGGGGTTGGGGAGGTTACAAGGAATATTCTAGGATTTTTGCAGCTGATTACATCAATCTAGAAGCATCTAAAACGTGCACAATATCAGCCACACAAATATATGTAACCTAAGACTCTTCATATTCCCAGCATTAATCCTTGCAACTGCTTCAACTTCAACAGAGCATAACTTCCAGAATACTCGGCCAAATCACGCGTTCTTGGGCTTGTTAGAAAGCCCTGGAAGTCTATTTTCCAGAATGGGCCCATTTGCTCAATTTGGATAAGCGGTTTGAAAGTTATGGCCCAAACAATGCACCTATCTCAGACTGGACTGGATCAGCATAACGTATCTTTGAGTGATTTTTTGCCCAATCAAATGACGTCCAAATTAAACAAACTTGGGCTTATTTGAAAGCTGAAATCTTAAACTTCAAAACCATGTGGAGCCTCAAGTTGTGGGTCCACGTTAGGTAGGCCAAAAGTGCACACAAAAATCGGGAAATTTCTGGATGAAGGAGGCACTACCTCTTCGGGCATGAACGCCAATTTCCGGCAAAGTTTGGCAACTTCCTTGACCTCTTGAAGCTTGAGTGAATCCTCCTTGGGCTGAGCTTGATGGTCCTTGGGCTTCTCACGATGGTCTCCATCACAAGCCTTCTTGCAGCCCTTCCCTCATTGGTTGTTCTCTTCCCTAGGCTACCTTGGACGTGTGCCAGCATTGAGGGGTGTGCCCATTCAACATGCTTGAGAGGAGGAAACCCTTGTGATGAGGCAAAACAACCGGGCACTCTTGAACCGGGTTCAGGGCCAGTTAAAATGGCCGGTTGTGAGGCTTGGTTTTCCCTTAGCAAAAGTGATCATGATTTGGGTTTTAAGCCATAGTGGAAACCTTAGGGTGTGCACTAACCTTCCAAAGAAAGAAATTAAGGTTAAAACAACTTTAAATATAGTAACTAAGCCAAAACTTCTAACCGTGCAGAATTGGGCCAATTTGACTGTCATGGGAAAAATGCCTTGAACAAACCCTTATCCTCTTGAAGGCATGAAGCGAAACCATTGCTTGAACCTGAAAGCTAACTTCATGAGGATGTCAAAAATGCAAAAATATTAGACTTAAGCTGATGTATATGTGGGTGGTAAGTGAACCAAATCAAACTCAAATAAACCCAAATAAAAATTGAACCAAAGTAAAGAGAAAATGGAAGGTTGATTGAGGTGGAATGAAAATAATAGCAAAACAAAACAAAGGATAAACAAGACCTTGCACTTGAGATAATCCTTCGCGGAGCCACTCAAGGACTTGATCTTGGGCAAATCCTCTCGTCTTCACCAAGGAATCACTCCAATTGAAAAGAAAAGAGAACCTAGAACACCACTTGAACTTGCCAAAATTCAAGATATAGAACTAGGGATTTGGACTACTTTTGAGAATCACACTCAAAGGTAATTGTATTTCACTTGGGAAAGCTTACAACTCTGAATTGAGAAACACTTCACACCTCCACTATATATAGGCAACAACAAGACAAGCAAAAGACACAAACTCCTAACAATTTAAAGCTAGAAAATTGAAAAGTCTTAGGAAAAATAAAAAGACACAACTTAAAGGAATGGGGGAGGTTACAATGAACATTCTAGACTTCCGATCAGCTGAAGAAATCCATCCAAGTCGTGCATGATGTCAGCAAGGTGATGTCATGTAACCTATGTCTCTTCATTTGCCCAGCATTAACTCTATGCAGCAGCTTTCATTTCAACTGAGCATAACTCTCAGCACACACGTCCAAATCAGGTGATTCTGGGCTTGTTGGAAAGCCCTGGAAATCTATTTTCCCGAATGGGCTTATTTGCTCAATTTGGATAAGTAGATCAAAAGTTATAGTCCGAACATTACACCTATATCAGAACTGGACTGGAGCAGGACATGTCTTTTTTGAGTAATATTTAGCCCAACCAAACGACGTCCAAATTAAACATAATTGGGCTTGTTTGAAAGCTGAGATCTTAAACTTCAAAACCATGTGGCCCCTCAAGTTGTGGGTCCACTTGAGCTAGTCCAAAAATGAGCACAAAAAAAAATTACCTTCCGACGGGATGAATCGGGCACCAATTCTTCCGGAAGGAATATGAGTTTTATCCAGATTTTCGCCACTTGCTTGACTCCTTCATGGTGTCTAAAGTCCTTGAACTCACATAATAAGAGAAAATATGAGAGTTCCCATGCACGCTCTTGTTTGACACTTTTCTTCTTGGAAGTTGACCTTAAATAAAAATGATGCATATGGGAATATGCATCGTACTCCCCGGTTGGTTTTGAGTTTGTCCTCAAACTCAAAGGGTTAGCAAGCCTCTCAAGAAAGGGGTCACGCTCACAATATGGGAGCTTTTGGGGAAGGAGGTCACAGGGCATCACCTCTAGAGAGGTATAGAAGAGGGTGAGGGGAGGATGATAAAACGGGTCATACCTGGTGAGGAGAAGAGGCGGAAGTGAGAAATCTTCTTTGGGGGCAAAGGTTTGGGAAGGATGAATGAGGGTTAAGGCTTGTCGGTCCTTTTGTGGCTTGGGGGGTTGGGAAGGGTGAATGGGGGTTAAGGTGAATTCTTCTTGGGTCAAGAGTTGCTCAACTTCTTCAATAACCCCACATGCCTCCAACTCGGGTGCTTGGAGTTCAGTAGGGCGTACTTCTTGAATCAAGAGTTGTTCAAACTCTTCAGCAACCCTACAAGGCTTCATCACTTCAAGGGCTTTAACTACATGCTCTTCAATTCTTGGGGTTATGCTCAAATTCACCTCATTATCTTCTTGGCACCCTTCTTGGGTGAAAGATTGCTCAATTTCTTGCACAATCTCTTCTTGCTTCAACTCGGATCTTTGGGCCTCAAGTTCAAAGGTCTCTTCATCACCACAGTCATTAAAAACAAGAGGTAGGTCAACTAGGCTTGAAGCTTTTTCTCCAAGGATCTCTTCATCTTTGTTGGAGTTAAGTTTCTCCAAATAAAAGAAGGAAGTAGAGCTAGAGTTACAAGCACTCATTGGAGTTCCCTTGTTGAAATGGAGGTTGTTAGAAGAGGAATTAAAGCCGTTTACCTCAAAGGAAAGAAAAGGATGCTTGTGTAAGTAAGAGGTTGGAGCAAAAGCATACTTTAGTTTACCTCTCAACTTATCCCATGTTCTGATCTTACTTTTTCCTCTCTTCTTCCTGTTGTACTTGTACTTTTCCCACCATTCAAGTGCATGGCCTCGGAGCTTCTTGATAACCACCTTAAACTTCTCTTGCTCGTCAATATTGTAGCGAGTGAAGACTTGATCCACTTTGGAAATCCAGTAAGGGAAATCCTCTTTTTGGCCACGAAACTTTGGAGTTTCAAGGATGACCATCTCCTTTTCAATCAAAGCAATCTCTTTTCGCAAGTTCCCAAGAGAAATCATGACGGATGAATGCTTAAGGGTTCTTTGTGGATTATGTGTTTAGGCTAGAAAAGGCTGTTTTGGAGAAGAGGAGGGAGGGCACGGTCGTGCAATGGGGCACTGGGGAACCGTGCTATACTTCGACTTGAGGAAATGCAGAAACGTAGGGTGGCACGGTCGTGCTGGTAGGCACGGGGGCACCGTGCTGCGTCTCGACTTGAAGATTTCTGGAAAATGAATATGGCACGGCCGTGTGGTATGACACGGGGGCACCGTGCGAAATTTCTGGCCTGTGGACACTGGATGTTCACGGTTTTTTTTTTTTAATGTATTTGGGTGTGATGTGCGTCACTTTAAAAGCCTTGGCTCTGGTACCAATTGATGTATATGTGGGTGGTAAGTGAACCAAATCAAACTCAAATAAACCCAAATAAGAATTGAAACAAAGTAAAGAGAAAATGGAAGGTTGATTGAGATGGAATGAAAATAAATAACAAAAGAGGACAAAGGGATAAACAAGACCTTGCACTTGAGATAATCCTTCGCGGAGCCACTCAAGGACTTGATCTTGGGCAAATTCTCTTGTCTTCACCAAGGAATCACTCCAATTGAAAAAGGAAGAGAACCTAGAACACCACTTGAACTTGCCAAAATTCAAGATATAGAACTAGGGATTTGGAATACTTTTGAGAATCACACTCAAAGGTAATTGTATTTCACTTTGCGAAAGCTTACCACTCTGAATTCAAATGCAACTACATAACCCACCTATTTATAGGCTAAACAAAGATAACCAAAAAACTTAAAAACTCCTAGCAATTAAAACTAGAAAATTGAAAAGGCTTGGAAAATGGAAAAGACTTAACATAAAGGGGTGGGGGAGGTTACAAAGAATATTCTAGGCTTCCAATCAGCAGAAAACATCCATCTAGAACACTGCAAGTCGTGCATGATGTCATCCACATGATGTCATGTAACCAAAGTCTCTTCATTTGCCCAACATTTAATCCTTGCAGCAGCCTCCATTTCAACTGAGCATAACTCTCAGCACACACGTCCAAATCAGGTGATTCTGGGCTTGTTGGAAATCCTTGGAAATCTATTTTCCAGAATGGGCTCATTTACTCAATTTGGATAAGTAGATCAAAAGTTATGGTCCGAACATTACACTTATATCAGAACTGGACTAGAGCAGGACAACTTCCCTTTGAGTGCTACTTTGCCCAATCAAATGACGTCCAAATTAAATACAATTGGGCTTATTTTAAAGCTGACATCTTAAGCTTCAAAACCATGTGGCCCCTCAAGTTGTGGGTCCACTTGAGCTAGTCCAAAAAAAGAGCACCAAAAAAATTACCTTCCGCAGGGATGAATCGGGCACCAATTCTTCCGGAAGGAATATGAGTTTTATCCAGATTTTCGCCACTTGCTTGACTTCTTCATGGTGTATAAAGTCCTTGAACTAACATAATAAGAGAAAATATGAGAGTTCCCATGCACGCTCTTGTTTGACACTTTTCTTCTTGGAAGTTGACCTTAAATCAAAATGATGCATATGGGAATATGCATCATACTCCCCGGGTGGTTTTGAGTTTGTCCTCAAACTCAAAGGGTTAGCAAGCCTCTCAAGAAAGGGGTCACGTTCACAATATGGGAGCTTTTGGGGAAGGAGGTCACAGGGCATTACCTCCAGAGAGATATAGAAGAGGGTGAGGGGAGGATGATAAAACGGGTCATACCTGGTGAGGAGAAGAGGCGGAAGTGAGAAATCTTCTTTGGGGGAAGGGTTTGGGAAGGATGAATGAGGGTTAAGGCTTGTTGGTCTTTTTGTGGCTTGGGGCTTTGGCACGATGGAATAGGGGTCAAGGTGATTTTCTTCTCATCTTTAATAAAGGAGTAGGTGTTGAGGCGCCCATGATGAATTACATGGCGATCAAACATCCATGGTCTACCCAATAATATATCGCTTGTATCCATAGGAAGAATGTCACACAATATCTCATCCTTATAGTGGTCTCCAATAGAAAGAGAAATGAGGCATTGATGAGAAATGTATATACCTTTGCCTTGATTTAGCCATTGGATGCTATAAGGCTTAGGATGGGGTGTAGTCGCAAGTTTGAGCTTGTCCACCATGGTTTTGGGTGCAACATTTGTACAACTACCTCCATCGATGATGAGGGTACAAACTTTCCATTGAATAGTGCACCATATGTGGAAAATCACCTCTCTTTGCTCCAAGCCTTCTTGAATCGCAAATCCACTCAATGCTCGCCTAATGACAAGCAACTCACATTCATCGGGGCCTATGATAACCTCTTCTTCTTTTTCTTCCAAGCTTTCCTCTTCTTCATGTTCACGCTCCTCAAAAGAAGCTTAGTACTCAGCCAGGGAAACAATCCTCTTGTTAGGACAATCAGATGCAAAATGTCCCATACCTTGACAACGGAAACACCGAACTTAGTCTTTTGGCCGTGAGGGCACTTTTGTGGGAGGTGGAGGGGTGATGGGAGGGACACTTTTGGCGGGTGAGGGGGTTTGAATTTGTGGGGGAAAGTAAGGTGGTTCTTGAGAAAAAGGACAGGAAGGAGTCTTGGAAAAGATGCTCTTTTCCTTAGTCTTCTTTTGTTGCTCTACCTTATAGGCTAGAGAACTCAAGTCATCTAGGGATGAATAGGGTTGCAACTCAATTACATGAGCAAGTGATTCATCAAGACCACTCAAATATCTTACCAATGTTTGTACATCATCTTCTTTCAAATCACACTTGAGCAGGAGTTGTTCAAACTCCCGAGTGTATTCTTCCACACTCTTGGATCCTTGCTTGAGTCGATGGAGCTTGAGATAATTGTCTTGCACATAGTGAGAGGGAAGAAACTTGGCCTTAAGCTTTTCTTTCATTTTGGCCCGAGTTCTGATTTTTCCCTTTCCATTCCTTGCTCTTTTAGCTCCAAGATTAGCCCACCAAATTGAAGCATATTTTCTGAGTTTAAGGGCTACAAGTTTACCTTCTTGTCCTCCGGGATGTCCTCATATTCAAAGATCCTCTCAATGGTGTGCAACCAATCGAGAAATAAGTCCGGGTCAAGTTGGCCTTCAAATTCGGGGATGTCAATTCGGACACCACCAATATTGCTTCCTTGCCTTCGTCTCCTTGGGGCTTTTCGTCACTAGAATTGGCTCGGGATTGAAGGACTTCTTCTTCCGATTCGACCACCGGTTCATGAGGATGAGAGGGAGTGGGGCTATGAACCCACCTTCGTTTTTCCTCCAAAAGTTGCCCAAGTTGAGTTCGAAGATAAGTGACTTGAGCTTCTAACTCTTCCACACGTGCTGATGGAGGTCCATCTTCAAGGTCTAAAAATGTTTCATTGATCCAAAATAATCAAGAAATCAACTCCAAAGTCACGGCCATGAGTCACTTGATGGCAAACACACAAGGTGATACACCCGGGTTCTCATCCAGATTTTTACCCGGTTTTTGCTATCTTATTACATCAGCCTAAAGCATATTTTGGTGTCCGTTTTTTGGATGATTATCAAGTTCAGGATGTTAGCTTTTAAGTCCAATTGGTTTCATGTCATTTGGAATTCATTTGGTTACTTAAAACAGTTCATCTTTTGAACCTGTCCGGATTGCACTGCAAAATGCACGGTTTTGGTTTTCTGGTTTGATCAGGGGGCAAATGACGTCCAAATGCTACGATTCCAATTGGAGGGTAAACTAGACATCTTGAGGTTTCCAACCATGTAAGAAACGTAGCAATTAGTCATCATTTGAGGTGTCAAACATGCGTTGCAAGTGGAGGCAGAAACCGGCTGCTTGACACCCGGTTGCTTAGCCTGGTGGTTTTCCTCCTTCAAGGGGTTTGCTTAAGGTGGAAGGCTCCAAGCAGGTCATTTTGAGCTGCTTGATTAAGCACCACTCAGCTACTTGAGAGAGAGACACGTGGAGCTAGTGAAACGCCACCATTTTGCAAGCTCTCATTCGACCACTCAAGCATGACATGGCACACATGCAATTTTCAGTCCTTTTGAGGTGGCAGCCATGCTCTCTTACCTTCCTTGAAGGGAAATTGAGTCAACAAGGTTTCTTAATACTTAGGAAAGAGTTTAAGAAGGAAATCTTGTGTTTTGTAGCTTAAACTTTCAGCTTATGTATGTTTTAGCTTAAACCGTGTATTACTAAGCATAGGATTAGTTTAATGACTTTCCTTGCCTAGAAAGGAAAGCTCTTTTCATGTAATCACAAGGCTATATAAGTGCCTTGGCTGCTCTTTTGTTAAACAAGAAGTTTGAGTATTGAAGTTGAGAGTAAAGACTTTGTGTCTTGAGATTTCTTAAACACTTAACTTGCTTATCCTTAATTGTGGCCGATTAAGGTGGTGACCAAGTGAGTCTTGATCTTTGATTAGGTGGTGTATCTTATCCTAATCCAAGATTAAGGGCCCTAAGCTAAGTGATTAGTGGTGTATCTTATCTAATCATCTAGCTTAGAACTATCCTACATTCATTAAACACACTTGAAGTTCATAAGCAAGCTCTAGGTTTCTCTCCTCTTAAACCATGAGCCTCTTTGGTGATCTTCTTAGTGTTTTTCATCCCCCATTACTTTCCTCACTTCCTTTACTCCTTTGATTCCTCTTTTCCACACAAAATCAAGCCTTGACTTAGCTGATTGCATCGAACTTCCTTTAACCTTCAAAGCCATCTCAAACCGTGGAAAGGGACTTACCTAGGCAAGCTAGGCAGTGAATTGGCACGGTCACCCCATGCCATCAAGCACGGCCGTGCCACCCCTGGCCGTGAGAGTTTGCTTGTTTTCTAGCCTCCTTTGACGTGAGTTTACTTGGGTTGCTTTCCTTCCCTTGGACTTACATCATTTTTGGTATCAGAGCAAGTTCAGAACTTGGCCTGAACCCCACGTCATTCCCAGCTTATCTCTGAAGTCATTTCAAACACAATCAAACACAAGCCGTTCATTCCTGCGATTACAATGAGTACTAGCATGTCTGTGGAAGAAAGGCTTGAGGTTCTTTCCAAGCAAATGCAAGAAATAAGTGTGAGTAATCAAGAACTCAAGGCTCGAAATGAGTACTTGAGAAAACAGCTTGGAAACTACATGAAACAAAAGCAAAAGTTCCAAGAGCCACCCAGCATTCAAATTAGGACGGATTATGGCCATGAAAAGGAAGCTAGCAATGCATCTTCATTCTCTGAAGAGGATGTACCATTCGAAAGAACACAAAGAAGGACACGGCCTACTTTCAACTCTAATGAATTCAAGGTTGAAATTCCTGAGTTTGAAGGTAAGTTAGATCCTGATGAGTTCATTGAAGGTTGCAAACAGTGGAACGCATCTTTGAGTTTAAGGAGATTCCGGAGGATAAGAAAGTCAAGATAGTTGCTCTTAGACTAAGGAAATATGCCTCCTTATGGTGGACAAACCTTAATGCTAAGAGAACTAGAGAAAGGAAGAGCAAGATTGCTACTTGGGACAAAATGAAAGCCAAGATGAAGGCACGGTTTTTGCCTTCTACGTATGTCCAAGATCAATACATGCTCTTTCATCATTTGAATCAAGGCAAGATGAGTGTTGAAGAATATACTCGTGAGTTTGAGAAACTCATGATCAAATGTGACATTCATGAGCCTGAAGAACAAACCATGGTTCGTTACCTAGGAGGGCTTGATCCTAGGATAGCCAACGTGGTTGAATTGCAAGCCTTCACCACTTTTGATGAGATCTGTGTCTTAGCTCACAAAGTGGAACAACATAGAAGGTCTCGATTTCATACCTGTGAAGAAGTTCCCACATTCCTTCCTCAAGAACAACCATTCAACAAGGGGAGCCCAAACCTTGTCCCTAAACCCATGGCCCCCCACTTCCTACTCCACAAAAGAACCAAACACCACTACAAAGCCTACCCCCGCAACTTAAGCCCAAGCATGGCACTTCCCGATGTTTTAAGTGCCAAGGATTTGGACACATAGCCGCCGATTGTGTCAATCGAAGAAGCATCACTCTGGCTGAGTGGGAGGCAATTGGAAAGGAAGAAAAGGAGGAAGAAACTCAAGAAGAAGACCTTGAAGAAATTGAGATCACTGCTGATGAAGGTGAAATGCTACTCTTGGAGAAGATGTCTCCAAATTTTCATGAAGAAGAGCATGAACAACATATGAATATTCATGTTTGTATGTTATTCATTCCAAAGGAGCAAGACCATATCCCATCCTTTCCCCACAAAATCATTCCATTCACATCTATCCAGGATCTCGCATGCTCAGGTCCTAAACTTGCTCAATTTACTCTCCCAAAGCAAAATCCAAACCCACCCCCCATCCATTCATTTCAACACCCACTTAAGTTTCACATGGCTGATGTGAGGAATACAGAAGCAAAGTTTAAACCAAGCTTATTTGAAGAGTTGATCCTTTTTCAGCCTAATTCACCTTTGTTTGCTGTTGGGTAGTACGTCCTTTCTGATTTGAGGATCAAATCTTCCCAACAAGGGGAGAATGATGGAGGTCCATCCTCAAGGTCTAAAAATGTTTCATTGATCCAAAATAATCAAGAAATCAACTCCAAAGTCACGGCCATGAGTCACTTGATGGCAAACACACAAGGTGATACACCCGGGTTCTCATCCAGATTTTTACCCGGTTTTTGCTATCTTATTACATCGGCCTAAAGCATATTTTGGTGTCCGTTTTTTGGATGATTATCAAGTTCAGGATGTTAGCTTTTAAGTCCAATTGGTTTCATGTCATTTGGAATTCATTTGGTTACTTAAAACAGTTCATCTCTTGAACCTGTCCGGATTGCACTGCAAAATGCACAGTTTTGGTTTTCTGGTTTGTTCAGGGGGCAAATGACGTCCAAATGCTACGATTCCAAATGGAGGGTAAACTAGACATCTTGAGGTTTCCAACCATGTAAGAAACGTAGCAATTAGTCATCATTTGAGGTGTCAAACATGCGTTGCAAGTGGAGGCAGAAACTGGCTGCTTGACACCCGGTTGCTTAGCCTGGTGGTTTTCCTCCTTTAAGGGGTTTGCTTAAGGTGGAAGGCTGGCAAGCAGGTTGGAGATGTTGGAGATGCTTTGAGGGAAGAATATGCAGCAGGGAAAGTGGCACGGTCATGCAAGGGGGCACGGGCAGGCCGTGCTATGCTTCGACTTGAGGAAATGCAGAAAAGTAGGGTGGCACGGTCATGCTGGTAGGCACGGGGGCACCGTGCTGCGTCTCGACTTGAAGATTTCTGGAAAATGAATATGGCACGGTCGTGTGGTATGGCACGGGGGCACCGTGCGAAATTTCTGGCCTGTGGACACTGGATGTTCACGTTTTTTTTTTTTTTTTTTTTTTAATGTATTTGGGTGTGATGTGGGTCACTTTAAAACCTTTGCTCTGATACCAATTGATGTATATGTGGGTGGTAAGTGAACCAAATCAAACTCAAATAAACTCAAATAAGAATTGAACCAAAGTAAAGAGAAAGTGCAAGGTTGATTGAGATGGAATGAAAATAATAACAAAAAAAGAACAAAGGATAAACAAGACCTTGCACTTGAGATAATCCTTCGCGGAGCCACTCAAGGACTTTATCTTGGGCAAATCCTCTTGTCTTCACCAAGGAATCACTCCAATTGAAAAAGGAAGAGAACCTAGAACACCACTTGAACTTGCCAAAATTCAAGATATAGAACTAGGGATTTGGAATACTTTTGAGAATCACACTCAAAGGTAATTGTATTTCACTTTGGGAAAGCTTACCACTCTGAATTCAAATGCAACTACATAACCCACCTATTTATAGGCTAAACAAAGATAACCAAAAGACTTAAAAACTCCTAGCAATTAAAACTAGAAAGTTGAAAAGGCTTGGAAAATGGAAAAGACTCAACATAAAGGGGTGGGGGGAGGTTACAAAGAATATTCTAGGCTTCCAATCAGCTGAAAACATCCATCTAGAACACTCCAAGTCGTGCATGATGTCATCCACATGATGTCATGTAACCAAAGTCTCTTCATTTGCCCAACATTTAATCCTTGCAGCAGCCTCCATTTCAACTGAGCATAACTCTCAGCACACACGTCCAAATCAGGTAATTCTGGGCTTGTTGGAAAGCTCTCGAAATCTATTTTCGAGAATGGGCTCATTTGCTTAATTTGGATAAGTAGATCAAAAGTTATGGTCCGAACATTACACCTATATCAGAACCGGACTGGAGCTGGACAACTTCCCTTTGAGTGCTACTTTGCCCAATCAAATGACGTCCAAATTAAATAAAATTGGGCTTATTTTAAAGCTGACATCTTAAGCTTCAAAACCATGTGGCCCCTCAAGTTGTGGGTCCACGTGAGCTAGTCCAAAAAAAGAGCACAAAAAAAATTACCTTCCGCAGGGATGAATCGGGCACCAATTCTTCCGAAAGGAATATGAGTTTTATCCAGATTTTCGCCACTTGGTTGACTTCTTCATGGTGTCTAAAGTCCTTGAACTCACATAATAAGAGAAAATATGAGGGTTCCCATGCACGCTCTTGTTTGACACTTTTCTTCTTGGAAGTTGACCTTAAATAAAAATGATGCATATGGGAATGATCCCGTTTGGATCAATTCTTATTTGGGTTTATTTGAGTTTGATTTGGTTCACTTACCACCCACATATACATCAATTGGTATCAGAGCCAAGGTTTTTAAGTGACCCACATCATACCCAAATACACAAAAAAAAAAAAAATTTAAAAAAAAACCGTAAACAGCCCGTGTCCACAGGCCAGAAAGTTCGCGCGGTGCCCCCGTGCCGCCCCACACGACCGTGCCCTATTTATTTTCCAGAAATCTTCAAGTCGAGATGCAACACGGTGCCCCCGTGCCACCCAGCACGACCGTGCCATTATACTTTTCTGCATTTCCTCAAGTCGAAGCATAGCACGGCCTGCCCGTGCCCCCTTGCACGACCGTGCCACCTTCCCTGCTGCATATTCTTCCTTCAAAGCATCTCCAACATGTCTACAAAGTCCACAAGAAGCGACCAAGCACGTGTGGAAGAGTTAGAAGGTCAAGTCACTTATCTTCGAACTCAACTTGGGCAACTTTTGGAGGAAAAACGAAGGTGGGTTCATAGCCCAACTCCCTCTCATCCTCATGAACCGGTGGTCGAATCGGAAGAAGAAGTCCTTCAATCCCGAGCCAATTCTAGTGACAAAGAAGCCCCAAGGAGACGAAGGCAAGGAAGCAATATTGGTGGTGTCCGAATTGACATCCCCGAATTTGAAGGCCAACTTGACCCGGACTTATTTCTCGATTGGTTGCACATCATTGAGAGGATCTTTGAATATAAGGACATCCCGGAGGACAAAAAGGTAAAACTGGTAGCCCTTAAACTCCGCAAATATGCTTCAATCTGGTGGGCTAACCTTGGAGCGAAAAGAGCAAGAAATGGGAAAGGGAAAATTAGAACGTGGGCCAAAATGAAAGAAAAACTCAAGGGTAAGTTTCTTCCCTCACACTATGTGCAAGATAATTATCTGAAACTCCACCGCCTCAAGCAAGGTTCAAAAAGTGTAGAGGAGTACACTCGGGAGTTTGAACAACTCCTTCTCAAATGCGACTTGAAAGAAGATGACTCTCAAACCTTGGTAAGATACTTAACCGGACTTGATGAGTCTGTTGCTCATATTGTTGAATTGCAACCATATTCATCCCTTGATGATTTGAGTTCTCTAGCCTACAAGGTAGAACAACAAAAGAAATCAAAGGGAAAGAGAATCCTATCCAAGCCTCTCTCTCGTCCTTACCCCACACAAAGGCTTCCGTACTACCCTCCTCGTCCACAAAATCCCCCACCACCACAAACCAAAAACACCACTCCAACCCCTCCAAACCCCCCCACACAAGAGCCCAAATCTAAAGACAAGGTTCGTTGGTTTCGGTGCCAAGGTATGGGACACTATGCATCTGAGTGTCCAAACAAGAGGATCGTTTCCCTAGCGGAGTACCAAGAAGCATGTGATGAACATGCCTATGACGAAGAAGAAGGAGAGAACTATGAAGAAGGAAGCTTGGAAGAAGTTGAAGAAGGCCCCGATGAAGGAGAGTTGCTTGTTATCCGCCGGGCCTTGAGTGGAATTGCCACTCAAAAGGACATGGAGCAAAGAGAAGCCATTTTTTCACACCAGGTGTACCGTAGGAGACAAGGTTTGTTCCCTTATCATTGATGGAGGTAGTTGTGCTAACGTTGCCTCAAAGACTATGGTGGACAAACTCAAGCTGCAAGTCTCTCCTCGTCCAAATCCCTACACCATCCAATGGTTGAATCAAGGCAAAGGTTTGCAAATTACTCACCGTTGTCTTGTTTCCTTTTCAATTGGGAAAAACTATAAAGATGAGATTTGGTGTGATATAGTCCACATGGATGCTTGCCATATATTATTGGGTAGACCATGGCTTTTTGATAGAAGTGTCATCCATGATGGCCGGATGAACACTTACTCTTTTCTCAAGGACCGTAAGAAAATCACTCTTACCCCTCTCAAAAGTCCTTCCCCCTCCAAACCAAAAGACAATCCTCATTTGGAAGTCTTCCTTACTACTCTTCTCAAATCTGAGCATCATGAGTATGAGTCTTTTAAAGACTTGATACTTTTACAAGAAGAGTCTAAGCCACCGTCTCCCTCACATCCACTACTCACCCCTCTCCTACAAGCCTATCACCATGTTTTTCCACAAGAAATTCCACATGGCCTTCCCCCTCCAAGATCTATCCAACACAAGATAGACCTCTTTCCCGGATCCGTACTTCCAAACAAGCCGGCATACCGGATGTCTCCAAGCGAAACACAAGAAATCCAAAGACAAGTGGATGATCTCTTGTCCAAAGGTTTAATTCGGGAAAGTCTAAGCCCATGTGCCGTGCCCGCCCTCCTTGTTCCTAAGAAGGATGGTAGCATGCGTATGTGTGTTGATAGCCGGGCGATAAACAAGATCACTATCAAGTACCAGTATCCTATTCCCCGATTGGAAGATCTATTGGATGAATTACACGGAGCCGCTATCTTTTCTAAGATTGATCTTAGAAGTGGCTATTATCAGATTCGTATTTTTGAAGGTGATGAATGGAAAACCGCCTTTAAGACTAAAGGAGGTTTATATGAGTGGCTTGTAATGCAATTCGGGCTTACTAATGCCCCGAGCACTTTTATGAGACTCATGAACCAAGTTCTCAAGCCCCTCATTGGAACTTGTGTTGTTGTTTACTTTGATGATATCTTGGTCTATAGCAAGACCGAGGAGGAGCATGCCAAGCATTTGCAACCAGTTTTGGAGATTCTTTCACAAGAACAACTTTATGGCAATATGGAGAAATGCTTTTTCTTCACTCCTCAAGTGGTATTCTTGGGTTTCATTGTTTCCGCCCAAGGCCTCCAAGTTGATGATAGCAAGATCAAGGCTATTCAACAGTGGCCAACTCCTACATCCATCACTCAAGTAAGGAGTTTTCATGGCCTAGCCTCATTTTACCGGAGGTTCATTAGAAATTTCAGCACAATTATGGCTCCTATGACCGAGTTAATTAAAGGCAAAGAGTTTTCATGGAACGAGCAAGCACAACAAGCCTTTGAAGAGATCAAGAAGAAGCTCACTAGTTCCCCCGTTCCAGCCTTGCCCGACTTTACCAAAGTCTTTGAAGTAGGATGTGATGCATCCGGGGTAGGAATTGGAGCTGTCCTATCTCAAGAGAAGAGACCCATTGCCTTTTTCAGTGAGAAGCTCAACAATGCCAAAAAGAAGTACTCCACCTATGACAAGGAGTTTTATGCAATCATTAGAGCATTGGAGCATTGGCATCATTACTTAGTTGGAGGTGAGTTCATCCTTCATTCCGACCATGAAGCTCTCAAATACATCCAAGGACAACACAAGCTCAACCCTAGACATGCTAAATGGGTAGAGTTTCTTCAGTCCTTCCACTTTACTATCCAACATAAGGCGGGAACTCTTAACAAAGGAGCTGATGCATTATCAAGAAGGTACTTATTACTCTCTACTTTGAGTACTAAAGTACTTGGATTTGAAGTTGTTAAAGATTTGTACCCAAAAGATGTTGATTTCAAGGACATTTTTGAGAAGTGTCTTAAACACCCCCATGGGTTGTTCCACTTAGAAGATGGGTTCCTATTCAAAGGTTCACGCCTTTGTATACCTCAATGTGGATTTCGTGAACTACTTATCCAAGAACTACATGGAGGAGCCCTAGCTGGCCATTTTGGTGTCGAGAAGACCAGATCGATGTTGAAGGAACACTATTATTGGCCTAAGATGTCAAGAGATGTGGAGCATTTCATCAAAAGATGTTCTATTTGTCAAATGGCTAAGAGCCATTCTTTGCCCCAAGGATTGTATTCTCCACTTCCCATTCCTCAAGCCCCTTGGGAAGATATTAGCTTGGATTTCATCACGGGTTTGCCTAGAACCCAAAGAAACAAAGATTCTATTATGGTGGTTGTCGATCGATTCTCCAAGATGGCGCATTTCATTCCTTGCCACACTACTAATGATGCTACTCAAGTGGCTAATCTTTACTTCAAGGAGATTGTGAGACTACATGGCATTCCCAAGAGCATGGTATCCGATCGTGACTCCAAGTTTCTTAGTCATTTTTGGCTAACTTTATGGCGCAAATTGGGTACTCAACTCAAGTTTAGCACTACTTGTCATCCCCAAACTGATGGGCAAACTGAAGTCACCAATAGGACTTTGGGTACCTTACTTCGAGTCCTAGTGAAGAAGCATTTGAAGAATTGGGATGAGTTGCTATCACATGCCGAGTTTGCATTCAATCGAGTGCCTAGCAAGTCCACCCAACTCTCTCCATTTCAAGTTGTCTATGGCTACAATCCCAAGAGTCCATTGGATCTTGTTCCCATTCCAACTCCCACAAAATTTAGTTGGGAAGCTGAAAAAAGAGCCAAGGAGATCCAAGATCTTCATGCAAGAGTTAGAGATAACATTGCCAAGGCTAATGAAAGAGCCATGCAAAGCGCCAACAAGCATCGCAAGGAGGTACATTTTTAGCCAGGAGATTTGGTATGGATTCACATGAGGAAGGAGCGTTTCCCTTCAAAGAGAAAATCTAAGTTGATGCCATGTTCCGATGGTCCATTTGAAATCCTTCAGAAGGTTGGGCCCAATGCATACAAGGTTGATCTACCTGGAGATTATGGCATTTCGGCTACCTTCAATGTCTCCGATCTTAGCCCCTATTTCGATGATGAGCCCCTTCCTAGTTTGAGGGCAAACTTTCACTTACCCGGGGGGAATGATGGAGACCATCATGAGAAGCCCAAGGACCATCAAGCCCAGCCCAAGGAGGACTCGCTCAAACTTCAAGAGGTCAAAGAAGTTGCAAAACTTTGCCGGAAATTGGCGTTCATGCCCAAAGAGGTAATACCGCCTTCATCCCGCAATTTCCCGATTTTTGTGTGCACTTTTGGCCTAACTAAAGTGGTCCCACAACTTGAGGCTCCACATGGTTTTGAATCTTAAGATTTCAGCTTTAAAATAAGCCCAAGTTTGTTTAATTTGGACGTCATTTGATTGGGCAAACTATCACTCAAAGGTACATTACTCTGATCCAGTCTAGTCTGAGATAGGTGCATTTTTTGGGCCATAACTTTTACACCGCTTATCCAAATTGCGCAAATGAGCCCATTCTGGAAAATAGACTTCCAGGGCTTTCTAGCAAGCCCAAGAACGCGTGATTTGGCCGAATATTCTGGAAGATATACTCTGTTGAAGTTGAGGCAGCTGCAAG
>JAKOGI010003157.1:0-65467 GCA_029747015.1 Carnegiea gigantea | reverse complement strand
ATCCCAAAGACAGAGGGTGACCTGGGAAATATCCGCCAGGAAGCTGAGCAAATATATGAAACATTATCATCCTTTCAGGCAGATTATTTGGGGCTGAAGAATAATGTCGAGGCATACTTGAACGAAGTGGGACAGTATCTGAAATTGAAAGCTCAATTAGAAGATCGGACTCCTACCAAAGATGTGCTGGGTAAGCGGGCAGCCTTATTAGACAAACTTGGGAAGGCACGAGCTTCAGTGGAAAAGGTCGGTGCGCAGTTTGACGAGACAACTACTGCTATCGCCCAAGTTCACAAGCGAAGGAAGCTACTCGAGGCAGATCTTGAGCGAGCAAAGGCGGATGAGCTGGAACTGCAAGACAAATTAGTAGAGACTGAAACTTCATTGAAGAAAGCCAAAGATAGTGTGTCTCTTCTTGAACAAGAGGTTGCCGATTTAGATGCTGCCCCCCTAATTACCGCAGAAGAAACGGCTCAAGTTGAAGCAGCAAGGAAATGTGCCCAAGAGCTTTTAGGCACACTGGGTGCCTAGACCATGTCCGATGGATTTGTTCTAGAATTTTTTGGAACTTTGCAACTTGCTAGTTCTTTTTTTTTTTGAAGTCAGTATGGTTTTATTGTAATTGGTTTTGATATATTGCAATAAGATGAATCTTTCGATTCGAGTTTACGCAATAATATGTAACTGTACCCAATGAACAAAACCAATACACTAACACAATGACGGCTGTACTTAAGAAATATATCAGAGTTGCCTACGTACCTAGAGGGAATGTAATACCCTAAAGGATCAAGCCATACGTAGTTCAAGAACATAACATTTTTTATTTGTTTTGTTTTGCCGTTCACAGTTTAGACTCTTGCGGGTCAGGAGTAATACAAAGGAAATTTAACTTGAAAGAACGAGCAGTTTAGGCTCTTACTTAGGAGCTTTACAACATTAATTCTATTTCAAGGGTAATAACGCTTCAAGAACTTGCCATTTATGGGTCCTACGCGCACTCCATCAGCACCAACTATCTTGTATGCTCCATTTGTGTAGACTTCTCTGACTACATAAGGACCATCCCATTTGGAGGTGAATTTGCTTCCAGACTTGTGAGAAACGATGATCGGTCTTCTTACTGCCAGGACCTGGTCTCCCACTTGGAACGAGCGTGGCCGAACCTTTTTGTTGAACGCTCTTGATAAACGGGCTTGATAGCATTCCAGCTTTTGTTGCGCCTGAAGTCTTCTCTCATCAAGGGCCTCCAACTCAGCTAAGCGAAGCCTGTGATTTTCGTCTTCCGTCAAACCTTCCTGTATGGCGATGCGGAGTGATGGGATTTGAAGCTCCAACGGTAGAACGGCCTCAACTCCATACACCAAAGCAAATGGGGTCGATTGTGTTGGCGTCTTGTACGTTGTTCGATATGCCCAAAGAGCTTCCCCTAATCTCTCATGCCAATCCCGTTTAGACTTTGCGACAACCTTTTTGAGTAGGTTGCAAAGCGTTTTGTTAAAGGCTTCTGCCAGGCCATTTACAGGGGCATTGTACATGGAAGACTTATGCTGGGAGAACTTAAACTTCTCGCACAGACTTGTCATCAGGCTGTTGAAGAAAGGCTTACCATTATCGGTGATAATGTACCTCGGCACACCATACCGATAGATAATGTGTGTCCTTATGAAGTCGACCACATTTTCTTTTTTGACCTCTCTTAGTGGGATCGCTTCCGCCCATTTAGAGAAGTAATCAGTGGCAGCTAGGATGTAGGAGGGACCAGCAGACGATTTAGGCGTGATTGGTCCAACGACATCGAGCCCCCATGCCTCAAATGGCCAAGATGCAACTGTTGGGTGGAGAGGTTCGAGAGGTTGATGTATGAAGTTAGCATGGAACTGGCAAGCATCGCACCTCTTTGCATAATTTATGCAATCTTGTACCATAGTGGGCCAGTAGTAGCCCATCCTTTTAATGCGATCATGTAACCTAGGCCCTGATTGGTGTGCTCCACACACACCTGAATGAGCTTCTGTCATTGCTTGTTTTGCTTCTTCCACGCCCAAGCATCGTAACCAAAGACCAAGAGGGGAGCGTCGATAGAGCGTCCCGTTGTAGTAAAGGAAGCTTGAAGCCCTCCGCTGTATTTCTGTCTTATGCCTTAGGTCACTAGGCAGTTTTCCATGCTCTAAGTACTCGATTATAGGTTGGTGCCAATCTTCTGCATCTGTTTCAAGAACACATATCATGTTGACGTCTTCCTCTGAATTTTCATCATCTGGTGGAACAACCCAGCAACTACATACTGGAATAGTCATTCCTTCTTCTGCCCCCAGTGCCAAAGTGGTTGCGAGGCCTGCTAGTGCGTCAGCCATCTTGTTGGCACTCCTTGGCACGTGCTCTAACTTGATCATGTCCAACTTATTTAGCAGGCATAATGCTTGCCTGTGATACGGGACAAGGTCCTCTTTCTTGACCTCGTATTCGTCAAGTAGTTGATTAATGACCAACTGCGAGTCACCATATATGTTGAGATCGGTGATTCCCATCTCAATAGCCATTTCAAGGCCCAAGTTAAGCGCTTGGTATTCCGCCACATTGTTAGAGCACAACTGAGTAAGCACAAATGAATACGGAAGAATGTGCTTTTCGGGGGAGACGAAAACCACTCCTGCACCAGCGCCATCACTTCTAGCTGCGCCATCGAAATACATTTCCCAGGGAGGGAGGATATCGATGTAGAACACGCCTTCTCCTGGCAAATCGTCATTCAGCTCCCAATGATCAGGAATGGGATGATCTGCCAAGAAATCTGCCAACGCTTGCCCCTTAACCGCTCTTTGGGGTACATAGACAAGGTCGTACTGTTTTAAGATGACCGCCCATTTTGCCAGTCGCCCATTTAAGATTGGCCTAGATAAGATGTACTTGATGGGATCAGTTTTGGATATCACTTGCACTGTATAGGCCTGCATGTAATGCTTTAATTTCTGGATGGCAAAGATGAGTGACAAGCACATCTTTTCAATAGGGGAGTACTTCAACTCAGCGCCGACCAACATACGACTTAAGTAGTACAGAGCAACTTCTTTCCCTTCCTCGTTTTCCTGTACGCATAATGCTCCTAGGGATTTTTCCTGAGCTGCAATGTACAGTCGAAGAGGCTTGTCAGGAATGGGTGCCCCCAATACCGGAGGATGGGACAAATATTCCTTTATTTTCTTGAAAGCTGCTCGGCATGAGTTGTCCCATTCAAACGGTGCTCCCTTTTTCATGAGGTGGCTGAAGGGGTGACAACGTCCTGCAAGATTTGAGATGAATCTTCGGATGTATGCCAAGCGACCTTGAAGTCCGCGAAGCTCTCTAAGATTCTTCGGCTCTGGCATCTCTTGAATTGCCTTGATCTTCGATTGGTCGATCTCGATTCCTCGATGGTGAACGATGAAGCCTAAGAATTTTCCGGATAAGACACCGAACGCGCACTTGAGCGGGTTCATCTTCAATTGACATCTCCGTAATCGTTCAAAGATCAAACGAAGATCTTGTATGTGGTCCTCCCTCTTTTTGGACTTGACTACCAAATCATCGACGTAGCATTCAACTTTTTTGTGAAGCATATCGTCAAAAATTGTTTGCATTGCCCTTTGGTAGGTTGCTCCTGCATTCTTAAGTCCGAAGGGCATTACCTTATAGCAAAAAATGCCCTTAGGTGTGCGGAAAGCTGTGGCCTCTTGATCCTCTGGAGCCATCAGAATCTGATTGTATCCTGCGGTACAATCCATGAATGACAACGCTTCATGCCCTGTAGTTGAGTCGATCATGAGTTCTGTGACAGGTAGCGGGAAATCATCTTTTGGACAAGCGTCGTTGAGATCCCGGAAGTCCACACAAATACGAAGTTGTCCATTCTTCTTTCTGACAGGCACGATGTTTGCGATCCATGTTGGATATTTGCCCCCGCGAATGAATCCCGCCTCTATGAGTTTGTTGACCTCCTTTTCAATTTCCGGTACCAACTCTGGGCGAAAACGTCGCTGAGGTTGTTTCTTAGGCGAAATACCCCTTTTGATAGATAAGCGATGAACTGCAACCTTCGGGTCCAACCCAGGCATTTCTTTATAGCTCCAGGCAAATACGTCCTTGTACTCTGTCAGGAGCTCCAAGTACTGCTTTTCTTCTTCTACTGTAAGTGATGAGCTTACGTAGATAGGGCAAGGCTCTTCATTGGTTCCAAGATTCAGCTCTTTCAGATCATCAACTGTAGCCTGGCCCCCATCTTCGAAAGTCTTAGGAGTCTCTGCCAACTCTATCTCGGAGTCTGAGTCATCACATTCGTGGATCGTGATATGATTGGAAGAAATAGCTTCTTCTTTCTCCGCTTCCTCGTTAGAGTCAGAGTTTTTTCGTCGGCCTGTGAAGACCACAGTGCGCCTTTTTACTCTTAATGAACCGTCTGTCTTAACATCCAGACTAGAGAAACGTTTCATACGAGAAGGGATTGAACTTTGAATTTCATTTATCATTCCCAAGCGGCTAAATGCAGAGCTTTTCTCGAGTTGAAGTTGAGAGTTTGAGGACTTTTCACCAACTCCTATCCTGGCAAACACCGAAGGCTTTGGCTGAGGATAATTTTTGATCCTGTTGAAAACAGAGCATCTGTGATCTTTTCCTTTCCCTATACGGGCGAATACTGACGGACGTTTTCTAGAAGTAGATGATTGTAGCCTATCAAACACGGAGGGCTTTGGGTTGGGTGAAGCATTTTCATCTTCACTCACGTCTACTTCTTCAGCTGAGATGTGTTGAATCACCAACTTTTTGTCCTTTCGTCGCCCAGAGATTTTGACTGGCTGCGGTGGTGTGAAACCCAGTCCAACTTTAGAGACGGCTATTGAACCTCCCTGTTCTTGAATCTTCCTCTGAGTTTCGGTAAGGCCATGAGGCTTGGCTTCGACTACCTTTCCTAAAGCAGTTGGATTTTGAAAGTCGTAACCAGCTCTCTCCATAAGCTTGTACGCATTAGGATCAAATCCTTCCCTAGTCCGTGCGCTTGGCAAGTCATCGCCTTCTTTAGAAGAAACGACAAACCCGGAAAGAGGGGGCCTACTCACCTTAGCCTGCCACATTTTAAGCGTTGGAACTGTTGCACTTCCTTTCAAGGTGATTATGCTAGCTCCATCATCCTTTTTGGTAGCTTCGGTCGCGACGCTTCTGCTTGTACACTCGCTAAAGGGCGATTCGCCCTCCTTACGGCGAGACCTAGGTATGTACCTTAAGACTGGTGGCACTGATCCTGTTGAAGCAGCAGCCTGTTTAGCGACTTGCTCAACACAAGAGGTGGTGCTACCTTGCTTGCTTGCTTCTTTCTCGAGTTGCTGCTTAGGAGCATCAACTTTTGCTGCTTGAGGGATCTTCTTTGCGACACCTTTGCCTGTGGAAGAAATGGTTGACGGCATGGTTTCTTTAGGTGCAGCACCTTCTTCAAAGAACCTTGCGTCTGCGAAATGGGACTCAGCCTTAGTGAATGGTTTGACATCTCCATTTATTTTCTTCTCTCCATCACGGTAGTACTTAAGGCATTGATGTAAAGTGGAAGCCACTACCCCATGTTCGTGGAGCCATGGTCGTCCGAGTAACAACCTGTAGGAAGTCCTAGCGTCGATTACATGGAAGATGGAGGACGTCGTCAAATCTCCCATTATCAGTTCAACGCGAATCATGCCGATTGCACGTTGGCCCTCAAGGTTAAAGCCTTGAATCATCGTTCGGCTCTTAGACAGTTCTTCCACTGTGATGCCTAAGTCGTTCATTGTAGACTTCGGCATGATGTTGACGGCTGACCCTCCATCCACGAGAATGCGTCTGACTTTCTGCTCCCTAATGTAACCAGTCACAAACAAAGGACGATTATGGGGCTTGGATCCCAACAACAAATCGTCGTCAGTGAAAGTGACTGCGGTGTTGCAATAGGCACACTGAACAGGGCCTTCTGTTGATGCTCCCACATCCTTGATTTTATCAGCATAAAGTTCTGGGTGTTGTAAGGCAGCAACAACATGTTGGCGCATCTCGTCAGGCAAACAAAAGATTTGCCCCCAGCCCATGCGAGCTGGCAAAGCCTCCAAGACAGTTAAAGTCTTATCAGCTACTCTAGGAGACCCCTCTTGTCCGTCACTTCCTTCGTCTTCCTCTTCTTCGAGCTCAGAACATGAAGTCATGTTGACTGTAACTTTCTCAAAGAAGTCTGTTGGGAAAAACTCTTCGAGTGTGACAGGGACAAGCGGCTCCTGCTCAAGGAGGTCGGTAGGAAAAATTTCGTACCTTTTGACGTTCTTGGTCTTCTTCTCTCCTTTTGAATGACGAGGGCTTTTCTTTCTTCCTTGTCTCTTCCTGCGGCGGAGAAGCGGTGATTGCACTTGGCTTTGCTTCCTTGGCCTCCGGCGAGTGACAAGAGTCCATCCCTCTTCATCAACATCAGTTTTATCAGAGACATCCATAATAGGCTCAGTCTCTGGCGCGAGCCCTTTGGAACCAATTGGAATCACCACAGGCTCCAGACTTCCAAATTGAATTGTAATTAATTTCACTCCAAGGGAGGAAATCAATTCGGTATTTAGTTTACCACGAGGTGGAGTATGCTTTGGCCTCCAGGGCGATGAGGAATACTCCAACTGAGTGGAGATATGATTTGTCTCCACAGTGTCGTCCAAATCTAATATTATCTTCCCATCCCTGGCAAGTTGCATAATACGCTCCTTGAGCGTAACGCATTTCTCGAGAGGGTGACTGACCACCCTGTGATACCGACAGTATTTTGGGTCGGTAACCCTTCCAGCTTCTTCGGGCCGTTTCGGTTCTGGAAGTTGAATAACCCCATTTTCAAGGAGATCATCCAGCATTCCTGACAAGTCTGAGTCAGGGAATGGATATTTCTTCTCCTGCAGTTCCTTTAATGTAGGACGCTTCTTTCCAGAATCCTTGGAGAATCCACCCTTCTTATTTTCATACTTGGGCTTCCCGGAGATTCGAACCGGCTCCCCAGTTGAAGCAGCCATGGATTCTTTGTTTGAGGACTTTGTGGACTTAGGATTTTTCTTGAATTCACCCTTGTCCTTTCTAGCGTCAGATGAGGAAGAAGACTTGCCACGGCGACTTGCGATCGTTATCTCCATATCATGAGCTTTTGTTGCCAATTCCTGGAAGGTCCTTGGCTTACTCATCTGCAGGACGTATAGTAAATCCCACTCCATACCTTGAGCACACATTTCAACGGCTGAAGCTTCTGATAGACGATCCTTACACTCAAGACTTAGGGATCTCCAGCGATTAATGTAATCAAGAACCGGTTCGTCCTTCCATTGTCTAGTGCTTGTTAACTCTGTCATGCTAACAACACGTTGAGTGCTGTAGAACCGATTCAGGAACTCCTGCTCCATTTGTTCCCAGCTGTCAATAGACTCTGGCTCCAAGTCTGTGTACCAGTCGAATGCAATCCCTTTTAGAGTACGAACAAACTGTTTCACCAGTCGGTCCCCCTCTGTGCCAGCATTACTGCACGTCTCAATGAAGTGGGCAATATGCTGTTTGGGGTTGCCCTTGCCGTCGAACTGGTTGAACTTGGGAGGCTGATAGCCATGCGGCATGCGAAGAGCATCAATCCTCTTCGTATAAGGCTTTGTATATAGGTGGGTCTTGTGAGATCCCCCTCCCAACTGAGCCTTGACCGCATTTGCTATTAAGCTCTGAATCTGCTCAACAGACATCGAGCCTAAAGAGCGGTCTTTTCTTGCCTTGCGTTCGTCATCAGACTCTTCACTGTGGCTGGACTCTTTATCAGAGTCTTCAGCGCCTGAACCTTTGTTGGAAGCTTCAGAGGACTTCTTTTCCAGTTTCTTCATCAGCTCAGCAATCTGATCGTTCTGGCGTTTGATTTGAGCATCCTTTTCTGCACTCTCTTTAGAGAGCCTATCCAAGGTAGCCTTCATGCTTGCCAGTTGTTCTTCGAAGTTAGTAGCCCCTGTCACCATAACTGGCATGATGACAGTGTCAGATGATTCAGCTTCAGCATGCGAGGAAGGTGATCCCTTTGATGATGCTAAAGAGAAATCGCCGCTTGAGTAACCATCATCTTCAAAATTGAAGGGTTGAAAAGCAGGGTTTGTGTGGGTTTGGAGTTCATCCATCCCACGTGGAATTGTTTGTGGCATGATGAAGCCAGTAACAGATTTTTGCTTCAGAGCATTCGAAACGATTTGATTGACTCCATCAGATACCTTGGAGCCGAGGTTTTGAATCTTGTGTGACTGTGATGGTGCAGCCACAACTGATTGTTCTCCAGTAGCTTTTGTCATACTTCTCGTCATGACACCACCAGATGCAGCACTAGCAGTTGTTGATCCTTGCGATGCGGATCGAACAGTTTTCCTTGAAGATTGAGTGATAGCGTTCTTAGGGGCCATGTTATCTTCGAGGAAGTGCAGAGTTGGTATTTTGGAGAAAGAGATGAGAGGCAGAGATGTCCCACCGGGCGTGCCAAATTTGTAAACGCAAATTTCGAGGCTAAAATAAAGTAGACAAGAAATTCTGCAACAAATTGAATTTTTGTATTGATGTAGTGTGTAGGTACAATCTCTGAATTTAATACAATAAGAATGATCCTCTGATTCGATCTCCTAATGACTTGAGTATTCCGAGGGCTTGATGCTTGATCTCGGTTGATGCAAATCAGCTGAAGAACTCTGAAGACGTTTCTTGGTTCTGATCTGCCAGTGACTGATTGTGATTTCTGAAACTCTGCAAGTCTTGATCCTTCTCGCTTGGTAGCTGGATGCTCCTTGCTGTCCGAGCTCTGAATTCTGCAAATGTCGAGTGCCCCCCAAATGAAGGGAGAAGGCCTCTATTTATAGGCTCTGCCGGTTAGGGTTGGAGCCGGGTTTTGGGCCTAGGCCCAGTAATAATTTTCTTATTTTTAAATAAAGAAAATAATTACTAATTCCTGCATCATCGATGACGCGTGGCGACTTTTGATTGGCTGCACCTAATTTTGACCGAGCGGGCCAACCAAAGTCAACGTAACACGTGGCACTTTATGGTTGGTCCATTTTTTACACGTGGCATCATTTAATTCGTTATAGATTTTTTTTTTTGGCCTTCTACAAGGGAGGTTCGAGCCTCTCGTTGGATTCGAGGCCAAATTAAGGGTGCGTTAGGGCTTGATGAGACTGTCCAAGCTTCCCTTCCGCCAACTCCTACGTTCCCTCTACCACCTTAGAATCAACATGCCACGGTTGTCATAGGGCGATGGTATTCGCCTTCCGTGTTTATCAGGTGAAGCTTTCCCTAAATGCTCTTATGGCTTTTTGGTTGGATGTAATCAGCTTTGCAATGCAAACAAACTTTTAATTATGCTTTGATTGCCATGTTTTAATTGCATGAAAGTGTTGTAATAAAGAAGATCTAACCAGGATTCATGAATACAACAAGCTATGCAAGCATGATCTGTGATAAGATTAATCTATTGTATGTTGTCATTGCAGTACATCCAGTTAAACGCCACGTTTGTATTGTGTATGCTTCTTTGTAACAAACTCCATGCATGATTGATGTAGGGAAGAGGCCAAGTTGTGGCGACATATGAAGAAATCATTGTTTTATGAGATAACACTCGAGCAATATTGGGAAGAGATCTTCTCGAAGGAAAATGAGGGTGGAGGTGAAGGTGAGGCCATCGTGGTTGACACGATGGTGAAGACAGAAGAGGCACAGGTTTATGGCATGGAGCCTGTAATAGAAGTGAACCTTGTCTTAGGGTTCCTATGCTTTATGGCATCCAATGACGGTGGTGGAGGACCTAGTGCTAGTAGTACTAACGCGAAACTTGGAAGAAGGGTCAGACTGGCGCTAAGCCTGGTGGTTTTTGAGGCCATGAGAGGGATTCAAATCGAAAGAGGATGGATGGAGAATCAAGAAGTCGATGTCAGAGTGGAGAGAATCGAGGAGGTGAGGAGGAGGAGAAGAGGGAATAGAGTGGAGGAGGATTGGTTGCTATGTGTTGATAGAGAGCTTCTTGGTGAGAAGAGGGAATAATGGAGAGTGGAGGTTTGGTTGCTATGTATTGGTAGAGAGCTTCTTGGTGAGGAGAATGGATGGGGTTTTGATTCTCGAGTACAATTTCAGGCATGCTCATAAGATACAGTGCAAATGGGATTGATATATGTGTGTAAAGATCGTTCAAGTGAAATATGCTGAGATTATTGTGAATGATGCCTTAGGATTAAGGGAGGATTTAATGCTTTTTATCTCCTTGTAAAGAAATAATGCGCAAGTTGCTTGTACCAACCAAAAAAAAAAAAGGAAAATTGTGCTACAGCATAATAGTAATGATAGGTTCGGATCAAATGGTCAAGTGCTTAGAGCACCTGCAGCCGCATGAAATGCGCACCATAGGGCCTAAAGATGGGGTGTGGGATAGGTACGGGGTAGGTGGAGGTATACTTGCTCTCATACTCATTTTTAAAAGTCATTTCCATATTTACACTCAAATTCATCAGTTTTTAAAATCTATCTACATACCTAAACCCATTGGGTATTTCGGGTACTTCCGGTTTTATTCGGGTACATACAGATATTAAAATACAATATCATTCGTGTGTCACGCGATTTCATGCATCAGCACAGTAAATGAGCGATACAAATGGATGGACCACATGGTTGGCATCGCGTTGGGGTATTTGGCCTTTTTTCTTAAACGAATTACCAGTGTTCAAAACTTAAAACTTTACTCAATAATTTATTTTAACTCTCAAAAAAAATTCGGGTACAAAATGGGTATGGGCATGGGGCAGGTGATGCATGTACCTGAACTTGTATCTATACCTATACCCGTTTTCAGCATACCCGCACCATATCCATTTTTTTCCAATTCTTTATGGCCATATGCACTATAAATGGGGTGGGTTTAGATCGGATTTTTCGGATTCAGGTGCAATTCACATCCCTAGTAAGGCCTAGGTGAGTTTCATCATTCTCGGCCCATTTATCTACAGTTTTTGGTCTGATTGGAATGGAACGCAAGATGGACCACGAAAGAGTTCCAGCCCACGTGCAACATGATGCCGTTTTAAGTATTGGGCCTGGCTGTTTTTGGTGGCTGAATTTTTTTAAAAAAAAAAAAAGAAAAATTGAAAGCTGGGTTGTGCGCTGGGCTTTTTGAGTTATTTTTCCGCTCACTTTGTTTTTTTTTTGGGTGGGCGTCTAGTCATATTTATTTTTTGCGAAAATTAATCTAAAATTTGTTATTAATATTTTGAAAATGTGATATTATTTCCTAATTAATTGTTTAATTAAATATTCAAGCATAATTTTATTATCTAATCTTTCCAAAATAATAAATCTATTTTTTTATAACTTATGAACATGAATAATGATACAAAACAAAAATCTAAAAGCAATTAAATAAAGAAATAAAAGTCTGTAATTTTTTGTAGTAAATTAATTATTTAATTTTTCAAAAATTAAAAAATTATTACAACTTATAAATATAATAACAATGGAACATATTGGAATAAAAGTAATTAAACATGTTTAGTGGGGGGCACTATGCGAAATACATATATATATATATATATATATAATATATATATATATTATAATTATCTATATTAATATATATATATATATTATATTATATATAATATATATATATATATATATCCTTTAATGATCCTAATTGGATTAGGTCATTGGATGCGGAGATTGAGGGCAAAAAAAAAATTCAAAAAAGTAAACAAGGTCACATAATATGAGTAGCAGGCCCTCATTGGAGCCCCCAAAAAAACTGAAGGTTGTATTGCAAATCCTCTTTTAAAATAGTCTATTTCTTTCACATTTTTTTAAAAAGTTGCTTTGGTTAACTGAACCCTAATTACTTAATGCCTTGTTTATGTGGTGTAATTATTTTTTGAAAAATCTTCCAAGACCAACCGAAGGCCCAATACTCCACTGGCGCGAGCAAGCTGTGTCCATTTAGTTGTGATAAGTCAATTAAGAAGACCTGAAGTGGTTGGATCACGGTTCAAAAGGAGAATCATAGTCTAACATTATTATCTGCATCAGGATTCACACTGCTCGCCCCTGGCCCAGCTCCTTGTAGTGATCTGACTCACAGTCTTCGTTTCCCTTTTTGCACTAAGCAAATTAATAAATTAGTACAAAATAAAAAATCTAAAAACTAATAAATATGCTTTAAAAGTAGGTTCATGATTAATGATTTATGTGGTGATCAATTTGCTGTAGAAGGGCAGAGAGAAAATTAGATTGTTAGGATGATGTGGAAGGTGTAGGTCCCTACTTGTAATCCACAAAAATCACCAATGCAGTTGCTCTAATCATCCTGAACAATGGACAAGCGATGGACTTTCTACCAAGCTAATTCGTCATCAAACTGTTCAACAATATAAGCAACTGATATGTTTTAGGGAAAGAAACTCAGATTCAGATAAGAAACCTCACTAGCCTGATGTATTCCAAGTAGTCCCAAATGACACCTATCCATAGATTGTATGTACAAACCAATTTTTGGCAATCTACAGCAAAAACATTCAAGGTAAAAAACGATGTCCAGCCTTACAAGAATGGAGAACATATCTATTCTTTTTAGAGAATTTAAAATTACACGATAGGCACCTAACTTTGTGTATACAACTTTCTCTACCCGCCATTTTAAAAAAATGTTGCCGTCGTTCTTTTGATGTCAGCCATCTTTTTCGGAGGGAACTGCCTAAACTGGACTCACTCATCGCTATCTGAGATGAAATAGAGACCCTAATTAGTCAATACGCTTGAAACCTTCTTTTTCACAGTTCTTGCATGTTAGGATTTAAGCGGACGTTGAGGTTGTCGGGAGGTTCGATGACCTTCATCAAAAAGAAGGAGGCGAGAATTGATGTGTAGGACTGAGTCCCTTCATTATCATCAAAGCTATAATTGATAGCACCCCTATGTTCCTAAGCACAACAGTAACTCCTTTTAGGTTAGGGTCACCCAGCTTAGCACTGACAGTAACAAGAAAGTGATAGGATAAAAAAAATCATACCTGAGAAGAGAAGTAACGGTTTTAACTCAACGTTCAGTGGCTCTTCTCCGTCACTTGGAAACTTGCTCCTCTTATTGATTAGGAACATCCTTGTGGCGGACTGCTGAGGTTATATGGCAGTTGATGCATTTGAGGAGCCTAGCATACTCTTCCTTTCTATGTTTCGTAAACCAGTCACATGGATAGTCAATCAAAGCCGGCTTATAGTGGATCTTCCGTGAGAATGTTCAAGGCATGGCTCCTGGTTAAGTGTCTTTCTCTAGCAATCACTCTACAGTGAGTATCATAGAGTGGATCTTCCGTAGAATGGTAAGGCATGGCTTCCTGGTTAAGTGGTCTTCTCTAGCACATCACTATACAGTGAGTATCATTAGAGTGGGGCTGACCAGGACTATAGTAGATGAAAACTCTACCTTCACCTCTACTTGAAGGGGAAAATATGCCATTGTCCCTTTTTACAGCAATTATTGCTCCTACTGTAATTAGAAAAGGGTCTCCCCAAATGATAGGGATAAAGTAGGCTTCCTCCATATCTATCATAGCAAAATCGTAAAGAATAGCGAACTTCTCCACCTATAATGGAACATCTTGCAATGATACACCAGGAGGTACTTGACAAATCTATCATGTAGTTGTCGGGAAAATAGTAGTAGGCTTAGTTCTTCTACTTGTAGACCTTTTGCGAATAGAGTAGGGACCGTAAAGTTGACCTGCCCTAAGATCACATAGTACCCTACTAATGGCCACACCCCCCATAGAAAGGGGATGGATGAAAAACTTTCCTGTCAGAAAAGTTTGGGAGGAAGCTTTGTTTTGAATATGGCACTGCACTCCTCAATGATTGATGAGTTAGTGTACATACTCTAGTAACTTCCTTCTTGTTAGAGGCATAATTCCTTAAGAATGGGCATGTTTAAGATGACATGTCAGGGATAACCTCCATAAAGGGGGATGTTGATTGTGGAACCCCTTCAGCATATCTAAGAACTTTCTCTACTCTGCGCACATTTTTAGCCGTTAATATAGGCTTTGGGGATATAGAACAGGAGGCTTTTAGGGCTTTCACTGAAGGTGCACTAATCTCAACCTGCAGCTCTTTGGTCTTCTCAACTTCTAACTTCCCACTTAATGTTCAACCGAAACCTCATTCTCGACATGATCCTCTTCCTCAACCTCTTTTCCTTCCTCATAATTGGACATCTTGGGGACCCTCAAACTCTTTGCTACTTCCAGCATATAGCATACATTAACCCTTAAGATTAGTCACAGGTTACCCAGTCAGTGTCCCTGAGGAGGGTGGAGATAAATGGCTTCACTTGCTATGCAATCTAGCAATTTCATTCTCTATCATCTTTGGTGATGGATCAAGACTCAAATTGTGAATCAGCTAAGCTAATTGACACACTAAGGGCTTCATTGATTTTTATCTGAGTTTGGAGAAAGTGTTTATGAGACTCTAAAGGTTGATTTTTTGTGCGGGAGCGCAATTGTAGGGGGTTTATAATGGAAACACTGAGGGTTGTTTGAAATGGGTTGGCCATGGGATTATTATTTCTGTAGGGAGAAGTTAGGGTGATTTCTTCATCCCGGGTTGTATAGGTTTGAGTATGATATTTTGTTGAGCGTGGGTTTGAATTTTATACGGCATTGACTTGGTCAATTCCCTAGAAGTGGGCCGTGACAATTAGCAGTATAGTGTCCTTGGATGCCACAACCTTACAAAGAACACTAACCTTAACATCATCACCAGATGGGCCCCATGTGATTAGGGAGTCCAATTTTATAAACCTCCTGAGCAGGGCAATTTAACATTCGCTGCTAAATGCCACAGCATCAATATCATATTTCCTATTACTCATTCTCCAAAGTGGCTTCGCTCATTGGACAATGATAATTTATTAGCTGCCATGGTCTTCTAGTAGGTTTGCAGGTTCAATTGATCTTCCTCATAAGAGCACCCCAGCTACAGCATCAATGGACATTTTCAGATTCGATCTAGTTCATTGTAAAATGTTTGAATAAGGAGCCAACGGGAATGATATGGTGCGGACATTAGCATCAAAAGATGCTTTGTATCTATCCCAAGTCTCATACAGTGGCTCGCCATGAAAGCTGGGCAAATGAAGATGATGTCCTACCTTCAAATCAGAAGGTCTTTTCTTGGTGAGCAGTACTTGCTGGGAAGGATGGATAGTGTTATCCATGTAGCAAAGACCAAACACTCCATTCTGGTTCTCATTTGAACCAATTCCTGGCATCATCCCTCAGGGAGAACGGGAAGAGCCTCAATCAAATGTAGACGTGGGGACACCCCATTGAGGTTTGATTGTATAACACCTTCGAAAAAAAAAAATGCGAAGGTGCATGTTGGAGTTTTCGAAATGGTGCCTACCAAAAACTAGTCTCTCTCTACGAGAGAATAAGGGTGGGGGTAGACTCAAAGTTGTTCATTCTCTACCATTGGTTTACCTATGGATGAGGTGAATACCCGACAATTAAGGTAGAGCGTAATTCCCTCAGTGACTCAGTTGTCCCCTTTCCCAGCATTGCATCTTTCCGCTTTCTTCTGCATGTGGGCTGTTGCTTGCTTTTGTGCAGGTAGCTTCAAATATAGGATTCAATGAATGAGATTTTGATTCCCTTAGTCTACGCCTGTGGCCATTACAAAGCAAGAATATACCGAGCATAAGCGACGTCCAAATGGACAGAGAAAGAAAAACAAAAGAGAAAGAAAGAAAAGAAAAGGGTTCTAATCTAAAATGTTTTGTCGGATCGGACTTGATGTGGAAAATAATCAAGTTCCTCGAAACGGCGCCAAAAACTTGGTACATTAAAAATATCATAAGTGTATGGTGTAGCTGTAGCTAGCAACGACAGGTACGAGCAGTACCCACATAGACACTGCATTCACAACCACCAAATTGACCCCTCAACACTCAAATTTAGACAAAAATCTACTCAGGTTGAAAGTTACTAAAGAATAGTATATTCTGCTGAAGCAATAAAATGACTAATTAATAAGAGTAAAAAAGATCCCCTACGGATTGGGATTCACCACACTATATGCTCTTCTAATCGTAAATTAATCTGCGAACCTACCTAATGCAAATTAGTGAAGAGGAAAAAGTCGAAACAACATATTACGCCTTCTCTTGAAGGTCATTAAACTACTAATCAACCTGCGTTATCTATTCTCATGAAATGTAAAAGCCTTGTCGCAGTAGTTGCCTACAAAATAAATACTCCTAACACCCTTTTAATTATATATTAAAAAACTAAAGAGAGGGTAAGTAGGGTCGATCCTATGAGGAAATAAATTTTAAGCTACTCCGGAATGAAGTCTCAAAAAAAAAAAAAACATATTTACTAAGCCTACTTCTAATTATATAACTCCAACAATCGCGAACAAAAACAAAACTAATTTGGGCGGGGGGGGGGGGAGTAATTGGATAGAATATTCTATGAGCTTAATCGAACAAATATAATTAAATTGTAAAGTACTAAATTTTAAACTAATAATAAAATTTATGCAAAAATAGAAGATAACAAATATTAACTAATTAAAAAAATTTGCTTGTGACTTAATGCATATTTTACCATGATGCTAGTCAATCATCGATACACATTATTATATTGACTGAATAGTTAAACTGAAGGTTAAGAACGTCCGTAACCCCTATTTTTTCCTTACTGTTTAATACATCCTTAGAACGTCTAAGGAGTGAATTCTGTTAATCGCTTAGTTTGATTAATCTATAGATAATAAATTAAAGCCTAACGCATGATTGATTTTAGGAAAACTTCATTTAACCTAAAAGCATTAAATTCCTCAACAGCAAATTGAATATAATTTAGACCCTAAGTTGATTCTTTTAACACGCTAATACTCAAAAGTGGTTACTTGTTAACACTTAATTAAATGTTCAGACTCATTTAGTTGTGGCAAAACAGAAATAATGATTTAACATCAATTATCATAAACACATTAAACCAAATCAACTAAGATTATTCATAAACATACATATGAAAATTTAAGCACACACAAACTTATCTCAGAATAACTTTCACATGCTAAAATATAATATTAGGTCAAACAAAAGATTAAATTAGTACTAACATAATGACCCTAATCAAATACTCAAATAAATAACATTTAAAATTAAAAAAAAAAGTAAATGAACTTAATCAACTAAGGTTCACGGGCAGAGGAAAACAAAAAAAAGGGCAAAAAAAAAATTAGGGAAAACGAGTAGAGGGGCCACGAAAGCAGAGCAACCCACACCAAAAAAATGGAGAGTATGATGATGACTTGCCGATAATGAATCAACGATGAAGGCTGATGGAATAGGATGATATTCTGATGATGTATGATCGATTGCTTGATTTTCGATCAGAAGGTGACGATGGTGATGATGTTTTTGTTTTTCTTTTGTTCGATGACGAAGCAGAGGCATGAGGGAGTGAGATATGAGATGAGATGGAGATGAGATGATATCCTTACTTGATCGGTCGACTTCCCTTTTTATAATGGCTGTATGATGACTTGCTGAATGGCTCTCTGTGGCGTGCCTTTGAAGGGAGGAGGAGAAAGGCGAGCCATGTGGATTTTGTTGTATGCCCTGGGTTTGTAGAGAAGAAGAAGGAGAAATTTCAGGGGTGAGAAAATTGGGGTGATGCTTGTGACTAAAAATGGTGATCCGAGGCCCAGGCCACGACGACAATCGGGGGAGGAGGAGAGAGGAGGGCTAAAAAATGGGGGTGGTCACGGCCTGCTGAGCGTTTGATTTTTTTCGGTGTTATTACTTTTTTTCAAAGTGGAAAAAAATTGGGGTTGGCATTTTCCTGACTCGATCTTCATTTTTTGATAATGCTGGCATCTTCTTCTTGCAACTTGCCCAAGTTTATTGAATTACTCAGAAGGAATGCTCTGATAATTTATTTATACCTGAAAAACCCATAGGGGAGAAAAAAAAAAATTAAATATCTACTTTTTTAAAATAGCTCAATATAACTATTTTAACCATAATTAAAACTCCGAATAAAATTTGGTCAATAACCCATATGTGTCGTTCATTATCGTTATTTTTTTCTTCTAAATATGAAAAGTAACTAATCATGCAATATATGACTACAAATAACAAAAATAACGTAAGCAAATAAGAATAGAAAAATCCATAAAAAAGAAAGTTGTAACAAATACCCCCAACTTAAACTTTTGTCGCCTCAACATAAATTATTTTCAATGCACTATATTAATTACTATGAAAAGAATTTCGCTTTGTTTGGCATCAAATCAATTTAAAACAAAATTTCACTTAATTCATCATATGCATGCCCCTTATTATCTCTTTTTCTTTTTTTTCCATCATGAAGGGCAAAGATGTTACACAATTGGCAACTCAGGAGATAGGACTTGGACAAATTTAGGGATATTCACACCCAGTGCTACTCTGGCATCATCAGGTACCAAAGCATCCAAGAGGTCAAATTAGACTTAGTGATGCTGCTTTGGGTAAAAATATAAGCCATCCAAATCGTTTTCCTCATCTAGACTTTCCTTAGGTCTAATCATTAGCTAATCACAAGAATACAGTCTCACCGAAAAAAGAAACATGAGAAGATGGGGGCTTAAGCTTAGAAAAGAAATGGCTTTGGGTTTATGTTTTAGTCTTTTTTTTGTTTTGTGAAAAGATTAATATATGAAGAATACGGGTAGTGCTCATGACATTAAAATGTAGATTGCATATCATTTAAAATCCTCACTAAACCATAAAAATTTCCACAAAGATGAATAATGGAAATAGTGGACCCAAAATAAAAATTCTCCCATGAAAATAATGTTTAGCAAGAGGATGCTTTAACATTATGAGGAAAGAAGGATAAAAGATTATCGCTTCATGGCTCTTTTCATAAATATTCCTCTTTTTTTTTTTCTTTGTTTCTTTTTTCCTTTTTTTTCCTTTTTTTTCTTTTTTTTTTTTTTTTGATTGGAAGCCAGATGCGTGAAGGTGAATATCCTTGCCTATAAAAACCCTATGTCTCCTTTCTATAAACCACTATAAGATATGCATCAAGTCAATGAGCAAAGTGCAATAATAGGGGGGGGAAAAAGGGTAGGATAATGTTGAGTTTGGCAGGGTGAGGGAACGCCAGAGGGCGTAATATTTTGAGATCCAAAAGCTCAATATTAGTCAATTCATTACAGTATGATGCAACAGTTTTGCCCAGGAATTTAAGTTTACAGTCTATCGAGTTTTAAAACACTATAGGAAGGTAAAGATCATTATTATCACAATAGTCACCATGTTTCATTTTTCCTACAAGGCTGAACGTATCCATGGTTTACCGCACAAGAAGTTGGGTTTAGAACTCCTTAATTTGTGTTCCATCATTCTCTTTGTTGACCCATATTCTCAAATCAATGCCATTTCAGATTCGTTCATGAGTAATTCGTGGAATATGCCTACGAAATAAATGGTGATGTATCCTAGCTTTATATATTTCTTTTTTTCATGTATAACAAAAATGTATGCATCTTGATAAAAATAAAAATAAATGCATATGCATCGGAAACTAACATTCTAAACGACAACAATCATCTAGGTAGTAAGGTTTCCCTCCCGCCACACTTAAATTGCCTAGTCCACGATGCAAGAAAACAAAATAAAAATAAAATGGATATGAAATAAAGTTGAGAAGAGGAAAAAACTCCCTGAAAGAATATTGGGTTGCCTCCCAAGTAGCCGGCCTTTGTTTTCTGGTGTTGGCTCAACCTCTTTCTGATCATGGATCTCCAAATCAATATCTTCAATTTGCTGAACAACTCCGTCATAGAAATGTTTAACCTGCGACCATTCACCTTGAAAAATCTTGTTAGTATCAAGGCTCCTAATCTCTACCGACCCCATGAGGATGGACATATAGTGACTCAAAAGGGCTAGCCAACCTAGATACTAAGTTTCGCAAGGAAATAAATTTAATTTGGAGTGAAATAACAGAACTTTTTCTCCTACTGAAACTCTTTCCTATACCAACTGTAGACATCATGAAATGCCTTAGACTTGCCCTTATAAATGACTGAATGTCAAGGCTCTAACCTTATTTCCTCAACTCTTGCAGTTGTAATTTCCTCTCCTTTCTGCTTCCGTAAATCCCATATTGACCACTTGTCACAACACAAAAGGATTAGGATTTATGTTCTAATCTACAGGCCAAATGACAAGCTTTCCCAAAAGGATATCCTATATGGTGACATCCCAATTGCGAGTTTTGTATGCAGTCCTGATGGCCCAAGTGCATCATCTAATCTAGCGTTCCCATCTTCCTACAGGTCTAACATTTTCATCCAAAAACCCTTTAATCTCTTACTCATACTCTCAGCTTGACCATTAGTCTGGGGTGTGTCAAGCAGTCGAGACCGTATGAGTAATATGAAACTTATCTATGAGAACCCCTTAAAGTTCTATTACAAAAAGTGGGTTCCCCTATCACTAATGATGGCTTTAGGCATCCCATACCTAGTTCAAATGTTTTTCGTACAGATGCTTAACCCACAGTTCTTAGAATCATCAGTTTCTAGTTTGGAAATAGCCTCAACTTCACTTGGATAAAATAATCTACACAAACTAGAATATACTGATTACCATGGAAGGGGGAAATGGGCCTATTAATCAATGCCCCACACATCATAAATGTTCACACACAAAGATATTGTTGATTATATGTAGTTTTGATGATAACAAATCCAAGAGTAACATATTTGTCTAAGTAATGTTGTTCCAAACAAGCTCTCCAAGCAGGGCCTAATACATCGTTGTTCCTACACCGCTGTTTGTGATATTTTATTAACCTGGTGGCTAAATGTTGAGAACAAGTTTTAGGAACAGGTTCCGAGCTTCAGTGACACAAGATCAGCAAACAACACATATGGTCTAAGTCTTGAGGAACATTCAGCTACACAAGATCACCCAAGCAATCAAGGTGACCAAGGTGTTTTGGAGCAGCATATTCACTCTTGACAAGACAACTAATTCTTACAAGGAGTCTTGGTTAATTTAGTTTTTATCTTTTAGACTCTTGTTAATATGCCAATCTTAAGAGTATCATTTTTAGCACTTCTTGAAAACGGTTTTTGAAAAGTTGCTTTGGGACACCATTTCCAAACAACCCTGCAAACAGGGTGCCTAGGGTGTTCTCAAAAACTACAGCAGCTACATCAGTTTTATCTGAAAATTTGCTTCGGTTGGCTGCCAGATCTAAAAAGATTTGTTTTGAATTTGAAAAAAAAAAATAAAATTGCAAAACCGTTTTTGCTAAAGATTTCTCTTGAAAGATTCTTATCCCTTATTTTTAGGTCTTGATTGAATTTGGGATAAATCAAGATTTTATCCTTTTCAAGCTAGATCACTCGGCGAAGATATTTTAAGAAAATCTTCTCTCCTCTCTTAGCCGTTGGAAATCTTTGGTGAATCTTCTAAGCGACTAAAAATAGAGGATTTTCCCTCTCTTTTGAAAAGAATAGCCGTTGGGTTGTGCATTTAAATATTGAAATTCTCTCCCCCATTTGACAATCCCGTTTTTACAAAGAAGTAAGAGATTCTTAGAGCTGAATTTCAAAGAGAAAAACTGTGAGAAGATTGTGCTTAACTAAGCTTTCAATTTCTTGGCATAATAGGACTTCATTGTACCTTACATCTGCTTAAGTCAGAAGCACCCCAGTAAGGTGTTTTGTACCCGTGTTCTTAGAACAGAAAGTGAGTGAGTGTGTCCTCAGTCGTGTGGACTTTGGACGTGTCCTATCTGGTGAGATTGGACGTGGTGTAACCTGTCTTAGAGAAGAAGGTTACGTGGGTTACAAGTTGTAATAAGGAGTGTTACTTTTGTAACGTGTTCAGCCCGTTAGTGAAGTGGTTAAATCCTACACGAGGTAGGTTGTGGTTTTTCACACCTCAGTTGGGCTAGAGGTGTTTTCCACGTAAAAATTGTGTGTGCTTTATTTCCGCATTTATTACTTTGAATTTCGCTACTGAATCAATTGAGAAAAACCGCTACAAACAAGGCGTAAGGTTGTTTGTGATTTACAAACAATCTCTGCAATCAAGTGCTACGATTGTTTGTCAGTTATTAGGCGAAAATCGACCACTACAATTCACCCCCCTCTTGTGGTTGTGTACTCTTGGAATTCAACAAGTGGTATCAGAGCGGGGTCTCTCAAAAGGGCTAACACCTTGAGAGATTCTGAAGATGAGTACACCACAAGGAATCCTTGAAGGGCAATCCATTACTCGTCCCCCCTATTTCAACGGCCAACATTATAGTTGGTGGAAGAATAGGATGGAGAACTATATTCAGGCAGAAGATTATGAATTATGGATGCTCATCAAGAACGGGCCCGTTGTTCCCACCAAGGTGCTTGAACATGGTAAGAAGGTTCCCAAGGAACCCATAGAGTTTGATGGTGAAGACTATAAGAAAATGGAAAAGAATGCCAAGGCCAAGAAACTATTATATTTTGCCCTAGGTCCAGATGAATATACACGTATCTCGGAGTGTGAGTCAGCTCAGGAGATATGGAATGCCCTCCAAGTAGCTCATGAAGGAACAAGTCAAGTCAAACAATCACGTATGGAGCTACTTATGAGGCAATATGAGTTGTTTGATATGGGTGATCGTGAGAACGTGATGGATATGTACACACGCTTCACCCACATAACAAACAGCTAAAATCCCTGGGAAAATCCTTCACCACAGAAGAGCTGGTGAGGAAGATTTTAAGGATTTTGCCTCGGTCTTGGGAAGCGAAGGTGACAGCCATCCAAGAAGCTAAAGACATGAACAAGACCACCCTCGACGAGTTGATTGGCAATATTCAAACCTATGAACTCAGAAAGAACTCACAACAAAAAGAGGAGCAGAAGAAGGATCGTGGGCTTGCCTTGAAAGTACAAGAGGATGATGACTCTGACCTTGAGGATGAAGAGATGGCCTTAATGACAAGAAAATTCAAGAAATTCTTCAAAAAGGTCAAAGAAAACAGCAAAAGAAAAGACTTCAGTAAGTCCAGAAACACCCCCCGAGAACAGTTCACAGGGTGTTTCAGGTGTGGCAAACCAGATCACATTGTGAAGAACTGTCCACTACTTCGAGAAGAGCAAGAGCAAGAACACCCCAGGAAACAAGGTAGAAAACAAGCTGCGAGCAGTTCTGGGAGACGATTCTCGAAGGCTATGCTTGCTGCCTGGGGAGATTCCTCTGAGGATGAATGTGAGTCTGAAACTGATGAAGGTGCTGTAGCTCTCATGGCACAAAGTGATACGGATTCAGATGATGAATCAACAAACAGTCTTACTGATCTCAAGAACAAGGTACGTGGTCTCAATAAAGCAACTCTCGAAGAACTTTTGTATATCTTGATGGATACTTGTGCTGAATTGAAACGAGATGTCCGAGACCTAGAACTAGAAAAGGAGATCCTTAAAAATGAAAAACTGGGCTTACATGAAAATATTAATACGCTCAAAGAAAACCTCTTTATAAAAGAAGGAGATTATTCTCGAATGGAGAAAAAACTCTTTGAGGTGGAAGGAATGGTTGAGTCCTTGCTCAGGGAGAACAAGGATTTGCATGCTAATATAGAAAAACTGGAAACCGAGCTTATCACAACCAAGCGCTGGAACAAGTCCTCACAAGCTCTTGATTGGTTAAACACTCACCACAGTCGAAACAAAAAGGGACTTGGATATAAGCCTAAACGAACAGTTTACCCAATTCATAGAAAGGATGTGGGATTACCTGAAAACATTGTTTGCTTTCATTGTGGTAAAACTGGTCACTATCGATATTCATGTCCTCTGAGAAGGTATGTCATTGAAAAAAAAGAAAGGTATGTGAAACAAATCTGGATTAGAAAAGATGAGCTTTACTTGTCTAAAAGAATGGGACCCAAGTGGATCTGGGTTCCAAAAACTAACCTGTGATTTGTTTTGCAGGCTGAAGTGAGAGAGAACAACCCCATAAACAACCCAGCAAATAGGGTAAGAAACACCCTGTCAAACAGATCAGAAAACAACCTTGAAAACAGGCAGCTGTGGTATGTTGATAGTGGGTGTTCGCGGCATATGATTGGAGAAAAATCAAACTTTCTCTCACTTACAGCTTCAACCGGTAGGAGCGTGGCTTTTGGCAACGGCAAGTCTGGGACAATTGTCGGTGTAGGTAGCATTGGTAAAACTCTCTCTCACTCAATTGATAATGTGCACTTAGTTGATGGTTTAAAGCATAATTTACTAAGTGTGTCTCAACTGTGTGACAAGAACAACCTAGTGGTGTTCTCACGAACACATTGCTTGGTTGTCAATGTCAACACAGGAGATGTCGTATTAAGGGGGAAGCGCCACAAAAATGTTTACAAAGTATGTATTTCCACTCTTCCCCAAAACAACCTGACTTGTTTGAGTGCTGTGAATGATGACATAATGCCCTGGCACAAGAGACTAGGTCATGCAAGCCTTACTCTTTTAAACAAACTTGTTTCAAAAGACCTGGTTATTGGACTACCTTCCATCAAATTTGATGATGACAAGGTATGTGAAGCTTGTGCAAAAGGCAAACAAGTCAGATCTTCTTTTAAATCGAAAAAATGTGTAAGCACCACCCGACCTCTAGAATTATTACACATTGATTTGTGTGGTCCCATGAGGATAACTAGTAGAGGTGGGAAAAAGTATGTGCTTGTTGTAGTGGATTATTACTCTCGATTTACTTGGACCTTGTTTTTGGCATCCAAAGATGAAACCTTTGAGAATTTTATTGCCTTTCTCAAAAAGGGTGAAAAGAGAGTAGGACACTCCTTAATTAGCTTGAGATCTGATCATGGAACTGAGTTTGAAAATGCAAGTTTTATCAACTATTGTAATGAACATGGTGTTGATCATAACTTCTCAGTTCCAAGAACACCCCAACAAAATGGGGTGGTTGAGCGCAAAAATCGCACCCTGGAAGACATGTCCAGAACAATGCTTATTGCTAGTGGTCTTCCTAGGTATTTCTGGGCAGAAGCATTGAACACCTCATGTTACATTATAAATAGATGCATGATCAGACCCATTTGAACAAAACTCCTTATGAACTTTTCAAGGGCAGAAAACCCAATATTATGCACCTAAGAACATTTGGTTGTAGGTGTTTTATGCATAATAATGGGAAGGATGCCTTAGGAAAGTTTGACCCTAGGAGTGATGAGGCAATATTTCTTGGCTATTCTTCTTACAGCAAGGCATACAAAATCTTTAACAAAAGGACCTTGTGTGTTGAGGAAAGTGTGCATGTGCTTTTTAATGAATCTAACTTGTTGAGTGAGAATGATACACAGGAAGATGAACTTGAATTAGGTCTTGTTCGAAAAGAAGTGTTGCTCCAAGATAAACGAGGTAAGAACACCATGGAGAAAACAACTCTTGAAGGTGTTCCTCATAACAGCAGGCAAGGTGAACACCAAACAGGGGGAAACACCGTTGAACCCTGTTCGGGACCATGTTCTTCAGGAACAGGCTTACAAACAGGCGTAGAAACAGGCTCAGGAGATGATCGTAACCTTGATATTACGACTAGAGTAGAGCATGGGTCTGTGGATCCTCTTACTCCACGACCATGGAAGTACCATAGTTCGCACCCCCCTTGATCAAATTCTGTCTGATATTAACAGTGGAGTGCAAACTAGGTCTAAGCTTAAGAATTTCTGTGCTTTCTATGCTTTTCTCTCTAATATTGAGCCAAAGAGTGTGAATGAAGCTATTGCAGATTCAGATTGGGTCACGGCAATGCAAGAAGAGCTCCATCAATTTGAAAGAAACAAAGTATGGCACCTTGTACCTGAACCTGCAGAGAGAACAATCATTGAAACCAAGTGGGTGTTCCGAAACAAACTGGATGAGTCGGGAACAGTCACTAGGAACAAGGCACGGCTGGTTGTTCAAGGGTATAATCAAGAAGAAGGGATCGATTATGAAGAAAACTTTGCACCAGTTGCTAGAATTGAGGCTATTCGAATCTTAATAGCCTTTGCAGCTCATATGGAAAGCAAGCTATATCAAATGGACGTGAAAAGTGCATTCCTCAACAGATACCTTAAAGAAGAGGTGTATGTCAAACAACCCCCTGGTTTTGAAAACAGTGAATTTCTTAACCATGTTTTCAAACTTGACAAAGCTCTTTATGGCCTAAAACAAGCTCCTAGAGCTTGGTACGAACAGTTGTCAAGTTTTTTAATTATAAATGATTTTAGAAGAGGCAAGGTAGACAATACCTTGTTTCTAAAATCTAAGGGGGAACATTTATTGATTGTCCAAATATATGTTGATGACATTATATTTGGTGCAACTCATCATGATTTATGCAATGAATTCTCAAATATGATGAGGAGTGAGTTTGAGATGAGCATGATGGGTGAGCTTAACTTTTTCTTAGGCTTACAAATCAAGCAAACTCCAAACGGCACCATGATCCATCAACAAAAGTATATCAAGGAGCTACTTAAGCGTTTTGGGATGGAGTTGGACAAACCTGTAGACACTCCTATTTCTCCTTCAACTAGGTTGGTTATGGATGATGGGAGTCCCTCAGTTGAGGAGAAACTCTATAGGGGCATGATTGGGTCACTCCTATACCTAACCGCTAGTAGACCAGATATTGTTTTTAGTGTTGGTTTATGTGCCCGTTTTCAGTCTAATCCTAAGGAAACTCACTTTAAGGCTGTGAAACGGATACTAAGATATTTGAAACATACACCCAATTTAGCCTTATGGTATCCTAGAGGTTGCAATTTTGATCGTGTTGGATATGCTGATGCTAACTATGCTGGATTCCTAGTTGATAGAAAGAGTACCTCAGGTATGGCTCACTTTCTTGGACCTTGTTTGGTATTTTGGGCTACCAAGAAGCAACATTCTGTTGCCATGTCCATAGCAGAAGCTGAATATGTTGCAGCAGCTTCATGTTGTGCTCAACTGTTGTGGATAAGGCAACAACTTAAGGACTTTTGTGTTGACACTGGATGCATTCCTATTTTTTGTTATAATACAAGTGCAACATTGCCAAAAATCCATGTCAACATAAAAGAACAAAGCATATTGACATTCGACATCACTTCTTGAGAGATAATGTTGAAAAGGGTTTAATCTCTATGAATTTTTGCACAACGGAAAATCAAATTGCTGATATATTCACTAAGGCACTAGTTAGAGATCAATTTGAGAGAAATAGACTGGAACTAGGGTTGGTGAGAACACCCTGAGATACCTGTTTCCAGAACATAAACTGGGTTTGGTAAGATCAACCTTTACACCCTGTTCTCTCCCCCTATTTGCAAATCTTATTAACAACGGATGTGATTGCATACACTCGAATTGCGTGCATTTTGTCTCTACTTATCCACTTAGTGCAGCATAAGGGGATGTACTGGAGCCGCCTTAATCCCATTAAGTCCAATCAAGATCAGACGGCAAAGAACAGGCATAACGAAGAGAACAGGTACGCCCCTTGGTTGCTCGATGTGTTTTTTTTCCCTTCCCAAGGCACAAGCTTTTAATGCTCACACCCGTTGCAAACTAAGAAATCTTCTAAAGATTTTGGGTGCTCTCTCTCTCTCTCTTTTTATATGCCCTGTTCTCAGTTCTGCCGTTCATCTCACACACAAGCAAAACCTGAAAACCTTGCAACAACCTTAAACCCTAATCTCTCTCTTCTAGCAACAATGGCTCCCAACAACTCCTCTCAATCAAAAGCCCTCGTTCTTGCATCCTCAATCCCCGCTCCCCCTCTCCCAATCCTGTACAAGCCTTTCAAATTCCTCAAAAGCTTATCCCTACAATCAGTGGGAATGGGGATGGATGATATTCCCTTCGAGTGTGGAAGGGAATTGGTGTTCTTTGTAGGGACAATTGCTTGTCCCATTAAAGTCGAGTCAGAGGGTACACTATCGGGGTCTCAAGACCAACTCTTGAAAACCCCTGAAGGGTTTAATTTTGAGCCCTGTTCTTCTGGGTTGTTTCCTGACACAGCGACAGAAACAGGGGCTGCCTCTATCGAAGGTGTGTATGTGGAGGATCTAAATGTCGACTTCCAAGGAAAGTCGAATGAGACATCAGAGGAGAGTTTAGAGAAGGATTCTCTCTCTGAGGCTGAAACCCCCACTCTGGTCGCTCAAACTGGAGAGAAAAGGAAAAGGGTGAAAATAGTGGCCAGGCGTAGCAGAACGCCAAGAACAAGGTCACAACCAAGGTCTCAGCCCTCTCAAACTCCCTCTTCTCCACAATCCTCCAAGCCTTCTCGCAAATCTGCGAGAATAGCTTTTTAATCCTCTCACCGTATCTCCAAACCCTCTGCTCCTGTCATCGAGGAGATTTCCTCCTCTTCTACCGAAGGGTTCTCGGGTTCTGACTCTGAGAACACCACCTTCAATAGGGGACATCGGTATTCTCCGAGTCCTCTGAAGAACAAGCCCCTCCGAAATCAACCACTAAACCTGCTGTGAAGCCCTCTCCTGCAAAAACACCCCTCAAGCGAAAGCCCAGAACAGCCCCCCTACCAGAAGCTACCACCTCTGTTCTTGCCCCCAAACGCCCAAAGCAGTTCACTCCCTCTCCTATGTCTGACAAATATGTGCAGTTGCTTAAGCGCAATGTCGTCAAGGGGAAGGTAGTGAATGTAAGCTTTTTCGAGGAACAGGGTCTGGGGGTGTTCCTGACCAAGTTGCGCGCTCAAGGTTGGCTCGACTTGTTTGCAAACACCCAGCTGGGGTGTTCTGTGCCTGAGTTGGCTGAATTTTACGCCAACTGCAGTGTCACCGAAGGGGTGGTGACTAGTTTTGTGAATGGGCAACGCATTAAGGTTGATGCGCCCACACTTGGGAAAATTTTGGGAGTACCCTCCCAAGGCTTTGATGTGTATGTGAGGGAAGACAAAACAGCCCTAGAAACAGCCAGGCTCCTAGAGGTGTCCCAACGCCTCAGTCAAAAATAGGGCCTGAGAACACTCCTCTCTGTTAAGAAGGGTGAAATGACCTCCCTGCACCAACTATTGTTTATGTTCACTATCAAGAACATAATTACGCGAGGTCAAGGGCGAAACTCAGCTGATGCCCTCGATCAATGCCTGGTGGACTTACTGGATCGGGAGGAACCAATCAACCTCCCTACAATCATGATTCGCCACATAGGGCGAATTACGAACACCACCCGGGCCCATGATCTTGGATATGGGTTTCTGCTGACAAGGGTGTTTGAGCACCTTGGGATAGTGCTCACACGGCGAGTGGAGGCCCAAGCCGTTGATGAGATTGGGATTGACACTCTGCTCGGGTGTGGCTATGAGGTTGGCGAAGGGTCAGTCTCCAAACAGGATCGTCGACCACCTCGACCACCTGTTTCTGGGCAACCTTCTATCAAACTTGAGGCTGTTTTTGAGGACAATGCTCGCCTCAAGGATGAGCTCTCAGCTGTCAAGGCTGCTCTTGCTGAGGAGCAAGCCCTCTTCGCCAAACGCCATGAGGAATTGCTTGTCCTTCTCTCCACTCTTGCCCCCAGCATTCCTCCTCTGCAAACGAGACCACCCCCTGCAACCTGATTCTCTAGGCTGTTCTCTTGTCTCCTCCCATCTTCGTTTTTGGCATTGTATTGTTTTTAATGCAATATCTCCTTAATGATGCTTCCTGCACCTTATGCTCTATATTTCTTTTCTTGCATTCATACTGTTGTTTATGCTTTTTAATGATGCCAAAAGGGGGAATAAATATGACGTGCTCTATGACCTAGCACCTAGAGGATCCCTATCAGCATTAAACGTTGTTAAGCTTTTTAATTTTGTCAATATGGTCACTTGGTTTGTCATCATCAAAAAGGGGAAATTTGTTGATTATATTTAGTTTTGATGATAACAAATCCAAGAGTAACATATTTGTCTAAGTAATGTTGTTCCAAACAAGCTCTCCAAACAGGGCCTAATACACCGTTGTTCCTACACCGCTGTTTGTGATATTTTATTCACCTGGTGGCTAAATGTTGAGAACAAGTCTTAGGAACAGGTTCCGAGCTTCAGTGACACAAGATCAGCAAACAACACATGTGGTTTAAGTCTTGAGGAACATTCAGCTACACAAGATCACCCAAGGAATCAAGGTGACCAAGGTGTTTTGGAGCAGCACATTCACTCTTGACAAGACAACTAATTCTTACAAGGAGTCTTGGTTAATTTAATTTTTATCTTTTAGACTCTTGTTAATATGCCAATCTTGAAAGTATCATTTTTAGCACTTCTTGAAAACGGTTTTCGAAAAGTTGCTTTGGGACACCATTTCCAAACAACCCTGCAAATAGGGTGCCTAGGGTGTTCTCAAAAACTATAGCAGCTACATCAGTCTTATCTGGAAATTTGCTTCGGTTGGCTGCCAGATCTAAAAAGATTTGTTTTGAATTTGAAAAAAAAAAAATTACAAAACCGTTTTTGTTAAAGATTTCTCTTGAAAGATTCTTACCCCTTATTTTTAGGTCTTGATTGAATTTGGGATAAATCAAGATTTTATCCTTTTCAAGCTAGATTACTCGGCCAAGATATTTTAAGAAAATCTTCTCTCCCCTCTTAGCCGTTGGAAATCTTTGGTGAATCTTCTAAGTGACTAAAAATAGAGGATTTTCCCTATCTTTTGAAAAGAATAGCCGTTGGGCTGTGCGTTTAAATATTGAAATTCTCTCTCCCATTTGACAATCCGGTTTTTACAAAGAAGTAAGAGATTCTTAGAGCTGAATTTCAAAGAGAAAAACCGTGAGAAGATTGTGCTTAACTGAGCTTTCAATTTCTTGGCATAATAGAACTTCATTGTACCTTACATCTGCTTAAGTCAGAAGCACCCCAGTAAGGTGTTTTGTACCCCTGTTCTCAGAACAGAAAATGAGTGAGTGTGTCCTCAGTCGTGTGGACTTTGGACGTGTCCTATCTGGTGAGATTGGACGTGGGGTAACCTGTCTTAGGGAAGAAGGTTACGTGGGTTACAAGTTGTAACAAGGAGTGTTGCTTTTGTAACGTTTTCAGCCCGGTAGTGAAGTGGTTAAATCCTACACGAGGTAGGTCGTGGTTTTTCACACCTCAGTTGGGCTAGAGGTGTTTTCCACGTAAAAATTGTGTGTGCTTTATTTTCACATTTATTACTTTGAATTTCGCTACTGAATTAATTGAAAACAACCGCTACAAACAAAGCGTAAGGTTGTTTGTGATTTACAAACAATCTCTGCAATCAAGTGCTACGGTTGTTTGTCAGTTATTAGGCGAAAATCGACCACCACAATTCACCCCCCTCTTGTGGTTGTGTACTCTTGGAATTCAACAATATTATATAAAGGCATTTGACTATTATCACGCAAATTTCCAGTTCTTTGGCACATGTCACATCTTTTGCAGAATTCAAAACAATCTTTGTGAATTGTGGGCCAGAAAAATCCACATTCTAAAACTTTATGTGCAGTGCGTTTAGGACCAAAGTGACCTCCTCCCTCTCGGGAGTTATAAAACTCCAAAATAGATAAAATTTCAAAATCATCAACACATCTTCTAATTACTTGGTCACTACAAAAACACCATAAATAGGGTTCATCCCGCACATATAGTCTAGCTTGTGATTTAATTCTGTCCCTAGCATGTTTAGGCACATTAGCAGGAAAGGTTTTGGTAACTAAATAGTTAACAATGTCCACATACCGAGGAAAAGTTTCCACAACAACATATAAATATTCATCAGGAAAATAGTCATTAGAATCCTTACTAATTTCTGCAGTTGGAATCCTACTCAGATGGTCAGCTACATGGTGATCTAGGCCTTTCCTATCCTTAATTTCTAAATCAACTTCTTACAAGAGTAAAACCCATCTAATTAGCCTAGGCTTGGCCTCTTTCTTTTTCATTAAATATTTTAAAGCAGCATGATCAGGATATACAATGATCTTAGTACCCAGCAGATAAGATCTAAATTTTTCCAATGCAAACACAACAGCATACAATTCTTCCTCAGTAACAGTATAATTATATTGTGCAGCATCTAATGTCTTACTGGCATAACAAATCACATGAGATTCCCTTCCCTATTTTTGCCCTAGAGCAGCCCCTACTGCTTTGTCAGATGCATCACATAAAAGTTCAAAAGGAAGGGCATAATTAGGTGCTTGAACAATAGGAGTCGAAATCAAACACTTCTTTAACTCATCAAAAACATGCTTGCAGTCATCATTAAAAATAAACTCAACATCCTTAGCAAGCAAAGCACTTAACGAAGAAGCAATTTTTGAGAAATTCTTAATGAATCGTCTATAAAACCCTACATGTCCCAAAAATGATCTAATATCTTTCAGACTAGATGGGTAAGGCAAAGACTAAATCACTTCTACCTTAGCTTTATCAACTTCTAAACCTTTCTCTGAAACGATATGCCCTAGTACCACTCCATGATCAACCATAAAATGACATTTTTCAAAGTTCAAAATTAGATTGGATTTAATGCAACGCCTAAGAACTAATGTCAAATTATACAAACTTTGGTCAAAAGAGTCACCATGCATGGTAAGATCATCCATAAACACTTCTATAATCTTATCAATGAAATCAGAAAATATGAACATCATACAACATTGAAAAGTAGCAAGTGCATTACAAAGGCCAAAAGGCATGCGTTTAAACACATAAGTACCAAAAGGACAAGTGAAGGTGGTCTTATCTTGGTCCTCTGGAGCTATGGGTACTTGTATGTAACCCGAATACCCATCTAGGGAGTTATAGTAACAATAACCTGCTACCCTTTCTAACATTTGATACATAAAAGGTAAGGGAAAGTGGTCTTTCTTAGTTGCTTTGTTTAGCTTCCTATAGTCAATACATACCCTCCAACCTGACTGTACTCGTGTGGGTATGAGCTCTCCCTCTTTGTTGGTCACTATAGTGGTGCCACTTTTCTTAGGGACTATATGTGTGGGACTAACCCACTTAGAATCAGCAATGGGGTAAATCACCCCCGCTTCCAATCACTTTAAGATTTCCTTTTGTACATCCTCTATCATAAAAGGATTGAGACGACGTTGAGGATCTCTTTTAGAGGTTGCATCAGGTTATAAGGCAATTTTATGTGTACATAATGTTGGGCTCAGTCCTTTAATGTCAGCTAAAGTCCATCCTATTGCACTCTTGTTATCTCTAAGAACTCTAATCAATTTTTCCTCTTGCAGTTCAGTTAAGGAATTAGAGATAATCACAGGTAAAGTTTCAGCATCACCCAAGTATACATATTTCAAATTAGCAGGCAGAGGTTTCAATTCAGGCTTAACAATAGTATCTTGGGCTGACATGGCATTAACACATAACTTTTGTATAGCAATTTGAAAAGGGGGTTGCATGCTTTGTAAAGACTTCAGATTATATATAGCATCCACCAATTCATCACATAAAACATAATCACACTCAGTCAAATCAGTACTGGACAAACTATGAGTAACAGCCAGATTCAATACATCATCAGTATCTAGTTCAAAAACATCTTGGGATAATTTTTCATATACATCCAAGGCACTCACATTATGTACGTCAGTAGGAAATCGCATGGCCTCAAACATATTAAACTTAATCACTTCACCATCAAATTCCATGGTTAACTGGCCACTATGCACATCAATCTTTGTTCTAGAGGTTTTCAAAAATGGTCGGCCAAGTAGAATGGGTGGTTCATTCTCTCCCCCTCCCATGTCAAGTACATAGAAATCAGCAGGGAAGACAAGCTCATTCACCTAGACTAAAACATCCTCTAAGATGCCATCAGGGTAAGCATTACTTTTGTCAGCTAACTGAATCACCAAGCTAGTCTATTCTAAAGGTCCAAGATTAAGAGAATCATAAAGAGATCTAGGCATAACATTGATAGACGCTCCTAAGTCAAGCATACATCTATCAAATCTACTGTTACCTATTTTACAAGATATAGAAAATATGCCAGGGTCTTTGCACATAGGAGGCAACTTCTTTTGAAACACAACAGACAAGTTTTCCCCCACACTAATCTTTTCATTACCCTTCAGCTTCCTTTTATTGGTGCACAACTCTTTCAGAAACTTCGCATATCTAGGCACCTGCTTTATAGCATCTAAAAGGGGAATATTGATTTCTACCTTTCTAAACGTGTCTAAAATCTCATCATTAGCTGCATCACGCTCAGGTTGGGCATATCTTTCTGGGAAAGGTGGTCTAGGAACATCGTGAAGAAGTTTGTCGAAGTCCTCTAGAGTCATCTCTTGATGCTTCCTACTCTTAGGTTCTTCCCCCTTCTTTTTCTCAGTCTCAACTAGGTCCTTGGTCTTAGTTTTCTTACTCACCTCTTTCTCAGTCTCAACCTCTTTCTTAGACATATGGGGCTGTCCTAGTTCTTTTCCACTCCTTAAGGTTATGGCGCTGACATTATCCTTAGGGTTTGTAAAGGGTTGGGCAGGCAACCTATTACTACTTTGAGACTGCATATTACTAACCAAGGTTCCTAAGGCAGATTGGGTCTGGCTCATTTGCTTAAGGACAGTTTCCATTGAATTAAATATGGCCTCTGTCTCTTTCTTATCTTGGTCCATCTTTTTCATTAGCTGTTCTAACAAAAGAGAGGTCTTATCAGTTTGGTTAGCTGGAGGTTGAGGTCGAGCAAAACCAGATGGATTAGGTGGTCCATACCTAAGGTTAGGATGATCTCTCCAACCCTCATTGTAAGTGTTGGAGTAAGGGTCATACTTCCTAGGTTGATGGTTAAACATAGCATTCACATTCCCCTCTTGTAAGGTTGGCCAAGCATCAGTGGGGTGACCTTCTATAGAGCATATTCCACACATTACCCCAGCACTAGGTCCTTTGGGCATCAACTTATCTATCTTAGAGGTCAAAGCTGCTAACTGGTATTGAATAGTATCAATCTCATTAACCCCACCATTAATTAAGCCAGATCGAGTATTGAACTGTTGTGAGTTTTGGGCCATATTAGAGATCAGGGTCATAGCCTGGCTAGGTGTTTTGTCAACTAAGGCTCCTCCGCTAGCAGCATCTATCATGCCCCTATCATTAGGCAATAGTCCTTCATAAAAGTATTGAATCAGCCATTGGTTATTAATCTGATGTTGGGGACAACTGCTACATAGTCTTTTAAACCTTTCCCAGTATTCATATAATGACTCATTCAAATTTTGCCTAATTCCACAAATTTGCTTTCTAATGGCACCAATTCTACTAGCAGGGAAAAATTTCTCAAGAAAAGATTTTTGCAATTGAGTCCAAGTAGTAACAGACGCAGGAGGAAGGTTATACAACCGATCTTTAGCTAAGTTATGAAGAGAAAAAGGAAAAGCACGAAGCTTAACCTGATCCTCATCAATCCCATCAGGTCTCATAGTAGAACAAACAACTAAAAATTCTTTTAAGTGCATATGAGGATCTTCGCCAGATAAACCATTAAATTTAGGTAAAATATTTAGAAAACCTGAATTCAGCTTCAACGGTTTCTCCAATTCAGGAAAAACAATACCAAGCGGCTGTTGCGAGACATCTGGCGCAGCTAACTCCTTCAAAGTCCTTGCCGTCGCCATAAGTGGTTCTTCCTCGTCTTCTTCGTCGTTCTCAAAAAATTCTAGTAGCTGCTCTACAGTGGCGGTATTCAAGAATTCAACGTATATGTTTATACGTCTTATTCTCTCGTCAACGTTCATAAACCTGAAAAAAATATATAATTAATTGAAATAAAATAGAGTAAAGCAAATAATAATAATAATAAGAATAATAATAATAATAAAAAATAATACATAATGAGATTAAATTCAAAACTTTGTAACCAAAATAATTTCCCCGGCAACGGCGCCAAAATTTGTAAGGCTTGTTGTAGTGCCTACAAATTAAATAACCTAAACACCCTTTTAATTATATATTAAAAACTATAGATAGGGTAAGTAGGGTCGATTTCATGAGAAAATAAATTTTAAGCTACTCAGGAATGAAGTCTCAAAAAAAATGTATTACTACTCCTAGTTCTAATTATATAACTCAAACAATCGCGAACAAAAACAAAACTAATTTGGAGGGGGGGGAGGAATTGGATAGAATATTCTATTAGCTAATAAACAATATAATTAAATTGTAAAGTACTAAAATTTTAAACTAATAATAAAATTTATGCAAAATAGAAGATAACAAATATTACTCAATTTAAAAAAATTGCTTGACCTTTAATGCATATTTTACCATGCTATGTTATTCAATCATCGATACACATATTATATTTACTGAATAGTTAAACTGAAGGTTAAGAACGTCTGTAACCCCTATTTTCCCTTACTGTTTAATACACCCTAGAACGTCGAAGGATGAATTCTATTAAGTCGCTTAATTTATTACTCTACAGCATAATAAATTAAAGACTCAATGCATGACGATTTAGGAAAACTTCATTTAACCTAAACCATTAAATCCTCAACAGCAGATTGAATGTAATTTAGACCTAAGTTGATTCTTTTAACACCAATAGTCAAAAGTTGTTACTTGTTAACACTAATTAAATGTTAGAATCATTTAGGTGGCCAAACAGAAATAATTTAACATTCAATATCAAACAATTAAACCAAATCAACTAAGATTATTCACAAACATAATATAAAAATCTAAGCACACACAACTTATCTCATAAATAACTTCACATGATAAAATATAATATTAGGTCAAGCAAATATTAAACATAATGACACTAATTCGAATATCTTCAATAAATAACATTAAAATTAAAAAAAAAAAGTAAATGAACTAAATCCAACTAAGGTTCACGGGCAGAGAAAACAAAAAAAGGGCGAAAAAAAAATAGAAAACAGAGCAGAGGGGCACGAAGCAGAGCAAACCACACCAAAAAAATGGAGAGTATGATGATGACTGCCGATGATGATCGACGATGAAGCTGATGATTATGATGATATTCTGATGATGTATTATGATGCTTGATTTTCGATCAGACGGTGACGATGGTGATGATGTTTTTTTTTTTTTTTTCCGATGACGACCAGAGGATGAGGGAGTGAGATATGAGATGAGATGGAGATGAGATGATATCCTTGCTTGATCGATCGACTGCCCTTTTATAATGGCTGTATGATGGACTTGCTGATGGCTCTCTATGGCGTGCCTTTGAGGGAGGAGGAGAAAAAGGTGAGCCATGTGATTTTGTGGATGCCCTGGGTTTGTGGAGAAGAAGAAGGAGAAATTTCAGGGGGTGAGGAAGATGGGGTGATGCTGTGACTGAAAATGGTGATGAGGAGGCAAAGAAATCGGGGGAGGAGGAGAGAGAGAGCTAAAAATGAGGGGTGGTTCACGGCCTGCTGAGGTTTGATTTTTTTTTTTTAATTTTTTTTTTCAAAGTGGAAAAATTGCTGGGCTGGGCTTTTCCTGACTCGATCTTCATTTTTGATAATACTGCATCTTCTTCTTGCAACTTGCCCGAGTTTATTGAATACTTCGGAATGGAACACTCTTGATAATTTATTTAACCTGAAAAATAGGGGAGAAAAAAAATTAAATATTACTTTAAAATTAGCTCAATATTACTATTTTAACCCATAATTAAAACTACGAATTAAATTTGGTCCAATAACCCATATTTTTGTTCTTATCGTTATTTTTTTCTAAATATGCAAATGTAACTAATCATGCAATTATATGCTACAAATAACAAAAGTAACTAAGCAAATAAGAATAGAATAAATGTAAAAATAAAGTTGTAACAGAATCTTTACATTTGTTATTTGTAGCATAATAAAAAAGAATCAAGCTAAGGTTTGATTCTGTAATATTACAAAGTTACAACTTTCCCCGGCAACGGCGCCAAAATTTGTAAGGCTTGTCGCAGTGCCTACAAATTAAATAACCTAAACACCCTTTTAAAAAACTATAGATAGGACAAGTAGGGTCGATCCCACGAGGAAATAAATTTTAGGTTACTAAGAAATGAATTCTCATAAATAAAAAAACGTATTACTAACTCCTAGATCTAACTTTATAACTCAAACAATTTCGGAAAAGAAACAAATTGGGGGGGGTGATTGGATAAAATTTTCGATTATCTAAAGAACAAAATAAATTGTAAGGCACCAAAATTTTAAACTAATAATAAAATTTATGCAAAATAGAAGGTGACAAATATTACTCAATTGAGAAAAAAAATTGCTTGACCTTTAATGTATATTTTACCATGCTATGTTATTCAATCCTCGATACACATATTATATTTACGGAATAGTTAAACTGAAGGTTAAGAACGTCTGTAACCCTTATTTTCCCTTACTGGTTAATACACCCTAGAACGTCTAAGGATGAATTCTATTAAGTCGCTTAATTTATTACTCTACAACATAATAAATTAAGGACTCAACGCATGACGATTTAGGAAAACTTCATTTAACCTACACCATTAAATCCTCTACAGCAGATTAATGTAATTTAGACCTAAGTTGATTCTTTTAACCTTAATAGTCAAAAGTTGTTACTAGTTAACACTATTTAAATGTTAAAATTATTTAGGTGGCCAAACAAAAATAATTCAACATTCAATATTAAACAATTAATCCCAATCAACTCAGATTACTCACATAAACACAATATAAAATTTAAGCTCAAAATTTATCTCAAAAATAACACATGGCAAATTCAAATATTAAGGTCAAGCAAATATTAAATTATCCTAACATATTAACACTAAAACAAATAACTTTAATAAATAACTCCAAAATAATAAATAAAAAAAAATCAAATAAAAAATAATAAAAAAACAAAAACAGAGGAAAGCGGACGAAGCAGAGCAAACCACACCAAAAAAATGGAGAGTATGATGATGACTGCCGATGATGATCGACGATGAAGCTGATGATTATGATGATATTCTGATGATGTATTATGATGCTTGATTTTCGATCAGACGGTGACGATGGTGATGATGTTTTTTTTTTTCGATGACGAGCAGAGGATGAGGGAGTGAGATATGAGATGAGATGGAGATGAGATGATATCCTTGCTTGATCGGTCAACTGCCCTTTTATAATGACTGTATGATGGACTTGCTGATGGCTCTCTGTGGCGTGCCTTTGAGGCAGGAGAGAAAAAGGTGAGCCATGTGATTTTGTGGATGCCCTGGGTTTGTGGAGAAGAAGGAGAAATTTCAGGGGGTGAGGAAGATGGGGTGATGCTGTGACTGAAAATGGTGATGAGGAGGCAGAGAAATCGGGGGAGGAGGAGGAGGAGAGAGAGGGCTAAAAATGGGGGGTGGTTCACGGCCTGCTGAGGTTTGATTTTTTTCTTTTTTATTTTTTTTTTCAAAGTGGAAAAATTGCTGGGTTGGGCTTTTCCTGACTCGATCTTCATTTTTGATAATACTGCATGTTCTTCTTGCAACTTGCCCGAGTTTATTGAATACTTCGGAATGGAACGCTCTTGATAATTTATTTAACCTGAAAAATAGGGGAGAAAAAAAAATTAAATATTACTTTAAAATTAGCTCAATATTACTATTTTAACCCATAATTAAAACTACGAATTAAATTTGGTCCAATAACCCATATTTTTGTTCTTATTGTTATTTTTTTCTAAATATGCAAATGTAACTAATCATGCAATTATATGCTACAAATAACAAAAATAACTAAGCAAATAAGAATAGAATAAATGTAAAAATAAAGTTGTAACAAATACCCCCACACTTGATATGCTAACCTTAGGTATGGACCATCTAATCCACCTGGTTTTGCTCGACCTCAACCTCCAGCTAACCAAACTGATAAGACCTCCCTTTTGTTAGAACAACTAATTAAAAAGATGGACCAAGATAAGAAAGAGACAGAGGCCAGATTTAATTCAATAGAAACTGTCCTTAAGCAAATGAGCCAGACCCAATCTGCCTTAGGAACCTTGGTTAGTAATATGCAGTCTCAGAATAGTAATAGATTACCTGCCCAACCCTTTACAAATCCTAAGGACAATGTCAGTGCCATAACCTTAAGGAGTGGAAAAGAACTAGGAGAGCCCCATATGTCTAAGAAAGAGGTTGAGACTGAGAAAGAGGTGAGTGAGAAAACTAAGACCAAGGAACTAGTTGAGACCGAGAAAGAGAAGGGGGAAGAACCTAAATGTAGGAAGCATCAAGAGATGACTCTAGAGGACTTCAACAAACTTCCTCACTATGTTCCTAGACCACCCTTCCCACAAAGATATGCCCAACCTACGCGTGATGCAGCTAATGATGAGATTTTATACACGTTTAGAAAGGTAGAAATCAATATTCCCCTTTTAGATGCTATAAAGCAGGTGCCTAGATATGCGAAGTTTCTGAAAGAGTTGTGCACCAATAAAAGGAAGCTGAAGGGTAATGAAAAGATAAGTGTGGGGGAAAACTTGTCTGCTGTGTTTCAAAAGAAGTTACCTCCTAAGTGCAAAGACCCTGACATGTTTTCTATACCTTGTAAAATAGGTAACAGTAGATTTGATAGATGTATGCTTGACTTAGGAGCGTCTATCAATGTTATGCCTAGATCTGTTTATGATTCTCTTAATCTTGGACCTTTAGAACAGATTAGCTTGGTGATTCGGTTAGCTGACAGGAGTAATGCTTACCCTGATGGTATCTTGGAGGATGTTTTAGTCCAGGTGAATGAGCTTGTCTTCCCTGCTGATTTCTATGTACTTGACATGGGAGGGGGAGAGAATGAACCACCCATTCTACTTGGCCGACTATTTTTGAAAACCTCTAGAACAAAGATTGATGTGCATAGTGGGCAGTTAACCATGGAATTTGATGGTGAAGTAATTAATATATTTGAGATGTTGCAGTTTCCTACTGATATACATAATGTGAGTGCCTTGGATATATATGAAAAATTGTCCCAAGATGTTTTCGAACTAGATACTGATGATGTATTGAATCTGGCTGTTATTCATAGTTTGTCTAGTACTGATTTGACTAAGTGTGATTATGTTTTATGTAATGAATTGGTGGATGCCATTTATGATTTAAAGTCTTTACAAAGCATGCAACCCCCTTTTCAAATTGCTAGACAAAAGTTATGTGTTAACGCCATGTCAACCCAAGATCCTGTTGTTAAGCCTGAATTGAAACCCTTGCCTGCCAATTTGAAATATGTATACTTGGGTGATGACGAAACTCTACCTGTGATTATCTCTAATTCTTTAACTGAACTACAAGAGGAAAAATTGATTAGAGTTCTTAGAGATAACAAGAGTGCAATAGGATGAACTTTAGCTGATATTAAAGGACTAAGCCCAACATTCTATACACATAAAATTGCCTTAGAACCTGATGCAACCCCTAAAAGAGATCCTCAACGCCGTCTCAATCCTCCCATGATGGAGGTGGTGTAAAAGGAAATCTTAAAGTGGTTGGAAGCAGGGGTGATCTACCCCATTGCTAATTCTAAGTGGGTTAGTCCTATACATGTAGTCCCTAAGAAAGGTGGCACCACTGTAGTAACCAACAAAGAGGGAGAGCTCATACCCACACGAGTGCAGTCAGGTTGGAGGGTATGTATTAACTATAGGAAGCTAAACAAAGCAACAAAGAAAGACCACTTCTCCTTACCCTTTATGGATCAAATGTTAGAAAGGGTAGCTGGTCATTCTTACTACAGCTTCCTAGATGGGTATTCGGGTTACTTACAAGTACCCATAGCTCCAGAGGACTAGGATAAGACCACTTTCACTTGTCCTTTTGGTACTTATGCATTTAAACGCATGCCCTTTGGCCTTTGTAATGCACCTGCTACTTTTGAACGTTGTATGATGTCCATATTTTCTGATTTCATGGATAAGATCATGCAAGTGTTTATGGATGATTTTACTGTGCATGGTGACTCTTTTGACCAAAGTCTACATAATTTGACATTAGTTCTTAGGCGTTGCATTGAATCCAATCTAATTTTGAACTTTGAAAAATGTCATTTTATGGTTGATCATGGAGTGGTCCTAGGCCATATCGTTTCAGAAAAAGCGTTAGAAGTTGATAAAGCTAAGGTAGAAGTGATTCAGTCTTTGCCTTACCCGTCTAGTGTGAAAGATGTTAGATCATTTTTAGGACATGTAGGGTTTTATAGGCGATTCATTAAGAATTTCTCAAAAATTGCTTCTCTGTTATGTGCTTTGCTTGCTAAGGATCTTGAGTTTGATTTTAATAATGATTGCAAGCATGCTTTTGATGAATTAAAGAAGTGTCTGATTTCACCTCCTATTGTTCAACCACCTAATTATGCCCTTCCTTTTGAACTTTTTTATGATGCATCTGATAAAGCAGTTGGGGCTGCTTTAGGCCAAAAACAGGGGAGGGAATCTCATGTGATTTGTTATGCCAGTAAGACATTAGATGCTGCACAATGCAATTATACGGTCACTGAGAAAGAAATGTATGCTGTTGTGTTTGCATTGGAAAAGTTTAAATTTTATTTGCTGGGTACTAAGATCACTGTATATTCTGATCATGCTGCTTTGAAATATTTAATGAAAAAGAAAGAGGCCAAACCTAGACTAATTAGATGGGTTTTACTCCTGCAAGAATTTGATTTAGAAATTAAGGATAGGAAAGGCCTAGATCACCAAGTAGCCGACCATTTGAGTAGGATTCAAACTGCAGAAATTAGTAATGACTCTAATGATTCTTTTCCCGATGAACATTTATATGCTGTTGCTGATACTTTTCCTTAGTATGTGGACATTGTTAACTATTTAGTTACCAAGACCTTGCTAATGTGCCTAAACATGCTAGGGACAGAATTAAATCACAAGCTAGACTATATGTGTGGGATGAACCCTATTTGTGGCGTTTTTGTAGTGACCAAGTAATTAGAAGATGTGTTGACGATTCTGAAATTTTATCTATTTTGGAGTTTTGTCACTCCCGAGATGGAGGAGGTCACTTTGGTCCTAAACGCACTGCACATAAAATTTTAGAATGTGGATTTTTCTGGCCCACAATTCACAAAGATTGTTTTGAATTCTGCAAAAGATGTGACATGTGCCAAAGAACTGGAAATTTGCGTGATAATAGTCAAATGCCTTTATATAATATCTTTGTATGTGAAATTTTTGATGTGTGGGGCATTGACTTTATAGGCCTATTTCCCCCTTCCAATGGTAATCAGTATATTCTAGTTTGTGTGGATTATTTATCCAAGTGGGTTGAGGCTATTCCAACTAGAACTGATGATGCTAAGACTGTGGTTAAACATCTTAAGAAAAACATTTTGAATAGGTATGGGATGCCTAAAGCCATCATTAGTGATAGGGAAACTCACTTTTGTAATAGAACTTTGAAGGGTTTGCTAGATAAGTTTCATATTACACATAAGGTCTCGACTGCTTATCACCCACAGACTAATGGTCAAGTTGAGAGTATGAAGAAAGAAATTAAAGGGGTTTTAGAGAAAATTGTTAGACCTGATAGGAAGGATTAGAGTGATAGATTAGATGATGCACTTTGGGCCATCAGGACTGCATATAAAACTCCAATTGGGATGTCACCATACAGGACAGTCTTTGGAAAAGCATGTCACTTGCCTGTAGAATTAGAACATAAATCCTTTTGGGTTGTGAAAAAGTGTAATATAGATTATATGGAAGCAGGAAAGGAGAGGAAATTACAACTGCAGGAGTTGGAGGAAATAAGGTTAGAAGCCTATGATAATTTAGTTATTTATAAGGGCAAGTCTAAGGCATTTCATGATGCTAAGTTGATTAGGAAAGAGTTTCATGTAGGAGATAAAGTTCTGTTATTTCACTCCAAATTGAAATTATTTCCTGGGAAACTTAGATCTAGGTGGCTAGGCCCTTTTGAAGTCACTCATGTCCGTCCTCATGGGACGGTAGAAATTAGGAGCCTTGATACTAACAAGATTTTCAAGGTGAATGATCATAGGTTGAAACATTTCTATGACGGAGTTGTTCGCAAAATTGAAGATGTTGATTTGGAGGATCCATGATCAGAAAAGAGGTCGAGCCAATGATAAGAAACAAAGATGCTACTTGGGAGGCAACCCAAGATTCTTTCAGGGAGTTTTTCTTCTCACTTATTTCATATCCATTTTATTTTATTTTATTTTATTGCATCGTGGACTATGCAAAATTTAAGTGTGGGGGAGGGAAACCTTACTACCTTAGATATTGTATGTCGTTAGAATGTTAGTTCATGCATTGCATTTATTTTTATTTTATAAGATGCATACATTTTTTTTATGACATGAAAAAATAATATATAAAGCTAGGATAATCACCATTTATTTCGTATGCATATTCCCGAATTACCTAATAACTGAATCCGAAAAGGGCATTGATTTGAGAATGGGGCAACAAAGAGAAGATAAAACACAAATGTAAGGAGTCTAAACCCAACTATTGTGCGGTAAAACGCATGGATACCTAGCCTTGTAGGAAAGATGAACATGGCGACTATTGTGATAATATGATCTTTACCTTCCCATAATTTGAAAACTCGATAGACTGTAACTGAAATTCTAGCAGAAACTGGTTACATGATACTGTAATGAATGACTAACATGAGATCTTGATTCCAAAATATTATTGCCCTCTGGCTTTCCCTAACCCTGCCAAACTCACATTGTCCTACCCTTTTTCCCCCCCTATTATTTGACATTTGCTCATTGACTTGATGCATATCTTATGAGTGGTTTATATGAAAGAAATGAGTTGTTATAGGCAAGGATATTCTTCACGCATCTGGCTTCCAAAATCAAAAAAAAAAAAAAAGAAAAAAAGGAAAAAAAAGGAAAAAAGAAAACAAAGAAAAAAAAAAAGAGGAATATTTATGAAAAGAGCCATGAAGCATATCCTTGTATCCTTTTTTCTCATAATGTTAAAGCATCTCTTGCTAAATATTATTTTCAGTGGGATATTATTTGGGTCACGTATTTCCATTGTTCATCTTTTGTGGGAAATTTTTAGGGTTAGTGAGGATTTTTAATGATATGCATCTACATTTATGTCATGAGCACTAACCCTTATTCTCATATATTAACCTTTCCACACACAAAAAAAAAAAAAGACTAAACACATAAACCCAAAGCCATTTCTTTCTAAGCCTAAGCCCATATCTCATGTTTCATTTTTCTAGTATTCTTGTGATTAGCTAAGTTAGACCTAAGTGAAAAGTCTAGATGAGGAAAAAGCTTTGGATGGCTTATATTGTTACAGCGTCACTAAGTCTAATTTGACCTACTTGATTGCTTTGTACCCGATGCCAAGCAGCGCTGGGTGTGAATATCCCTAAATTTGTCCAAGTCCTATCTAAGTTGCCAATTTGTAACATCTTTGCCCCTTCATGATGGAAAAAAAAAAAGAGAGAGAGATAATAAGGGCTATGCATATGAATGAAGTGAAAATTTTGGTTTTAAATTGATTTGATGCGAAAAATTCTTTTCATAGTAGTAGTATAGCATTGAAAATAATTTTGTCGAGGGCGACAAAAGTTTAAGTGTGGGGGTATTTGTTACAACTTTATTTTTAGATTTATTCTATTCTTATTTGCTTAGTTATTTTTGTTATTTGTAGCATATAATTGCATGATTAGTTACATTTTCATATTTGGAAAAAAATAACGATAAGAACAAAAATATGGGTTATTGGACCAAATTTTATTCGTAGTTTTAATTATGGGTTAAAATAGTAATATTGAGCTAATTTTAAAGTAATATTTAATTTTTTTTTCTCCCCTATTTTTCAGGTTAAATAAATTATCAAGAGCGTTCCATTCCGAAGTATTCAATAAACTCGGGCAAGTTGCAAGAAGAACATGCAGTATTATCAAAAATGAAGATCGAGTCAGGAAAAGCCCAACCCAGCAATTTTTCCACTTTGAAAAAAAAATAAAAAAGAAAAAAATCAAACCTCAGCAGGCCGTGAACCACCCCCCATTTTTAGCCCTCTCTCTCCTCCTCCCCCGATTTCTCTGCCTCCTCATCACCATTTTTAGTCACAGCATCACCCCATCTTTCTCACCCCCTGAAATTTCTCCTTCTTCTTCTCTACAAACCCAGGGCATCCACAAAATCACATGGCTCACCTTTTTCTCCTCCTCCCTCAAAGGCACGCCACAGAGAGCCATTAGCAAGTCCATCATACAGCCATTATAAAAGGGTAGTCGACCGATCAAGTAAGGATATCATCTCATCTCCATCTCATCTCATATCTCACTCCCTCATCCTCTGCTCGTCATCGAAAAAAAAAAAACATCATCACCATCGTCACCGTCTGATCGAAAATCAAGCATCATAATACATCATCAGAATATCATCATAATCATCAGCTTCATCGTTGATCATCATCGGCAGTCATCATCATACTCTCCATTTTTTTGGTGTGGTTTGCTCTGCTTCGTGCCCCTTTGCTCTGTTTTCTAATTTTTTTTTCCGCCCTTTTTTGTTTTCTCTGCCCGTGAACCTTAGTTGGATTTAGTTCATTTACTTTTTTTTTAATTTTAATGTTATTTATTGAAGATATTCGAATTAGTGTCATTATGTTAGTCTAATTTAATATTTGCTTGACCTAATATTATATTTTATCATGTGAAGTTATTTCTGAGATAAGTTGTGTGTGCTTAAATTTTCATATTATGTTTATGAATAATCTAAGTTGATTTGGTTTAATTATTTGATATTGAATGTTAAATTATTTCTGTTTGGCCACCTAAATGATTCTAACATTTAATTAGTGTTAACAAGTAACAACTTTTGACTATTAGCGTTACAAGAATCAACTTAGGTCTAAATTACATTCAATCAGCTGTTGAGCATTTAATGGTTTAGATTCAATGAAGTTTTCCTAAATCGTCATGCGTTGAGTCTTTAATTTATTATGCTGTAGAGTAATGAATTAAACGACTAAATAGAATTCATCCTTAGACGTTCTAGGGTGTATTAAACAGTAAGGGAAAATAGGGGTTACAGACGTTCTTAACCTTCAGTTTAAGTATTCAGTAAATATAATATGTGTATCGATGATTGAATAACATAGCATGGTAAAATTTGCATTAAAGGTCAAGCAATTTTTTTAAATTGAGTAATATTTGTTATCTTCTATTTTGCATAAATTTTATTATTAGTTTAAAATTTTAGTACTTTACAATTTAATTATATTGTTCATTAGCTAATAGAATATTCTATCCAATTCCTCATATTAAATTCAAAACTTTGTAACCAAAATAATTTCTCCGGCAACAGCGCCAAAATTTGTAAGGCTTGTCGCAGTGCCTACAAATTAAATAACCTAAACACCCTTTTAAAAAACTATAGATAGGGCAAGTAGGGTCGTTCCCACGAGGAAATAAATTTTAAGTTACTAAGAAATGAATTCTCTTAAATAAAAAAACGTATTACTAACTCCTAGATCTAACTTTATAACTCAAACAATTTCGGAAAAGAAACAAATTGGGGGGGTGATTGGATAAAATTTTCGATTATCTAAAGAACAAAATAAATTGTAAGGCACCAAAATTTTAAACTAATAATAAAATTTATGCAAAATAGAAGGTAACAAATATTACTCAATTGAAAAAAAAAATTGCTTGACCTTTAATGCATATTTTACCATGCTATGTTATTCAATCATCGATACACATATTATATTTACTGAATAGTTAAACTGAAGGTTAAGAACGTCTGTAACCCCTATTTTCCCTTACTGTTTAATACACCCTAGAACGTCTAAGGATGAATTCTATTAAGTCGCTTAATTTATTACTCTGCAGCATAATAAATTAAAGACTCAACGCATGACGATTTAGGAAAACTTTATTTAACCTAAACCATTAAATCCTCAACAGTAGATTGAATGTAATTTAGACCTAAGTTGGTTCTTTTAACGCTAATATCAAAAGTTGTTACTTGTTAACACTAATTAAATGTTAGAATCATTTAGGTGGCCAAACAGAAATAATTTAACATTCAATATCAAACAATTAAACCAAATCAACTAAGATTATTCATAAACATAATATGAAAATTTAAGCACACACAACTTATCTCAGAAATAACTTCACATGATAAAATATAATATTAGGTCAAGCAAATATTAAATTAGACTAACATAATGACACTAATTCGAATATCTTCAATAAATAACATTAAAATTAAAAAAAAAAAGTAAATGAACTAAATCCAACTAAGGTTCACAGGCAGAGAAAACAAAAAAAGGACGGAAAAAAAAATAGAAAACAGAGCAGAGGGGCACGAAGCAGAGCAAACCGCACCAAAAAAAATGGAGAGTATGATGATGACTGCCGATGATGATCGACGATGAAGCTGATGATTATGATGATATTCTGATGATGTATTATGATGCTTGATTTTCGATCAGACGGTGACGATGGTGATGATGTTTTTTTTTTTCGATGACGAGCAGAGGATGAGGGAGTGAGATATGAGATGAGATGGAGATGAGATGATATCCTTGCTTGATCGGTCGACTGCCCTTTTATAATGGCTGTATGATAGACTTGCTGATGGCTCTCTGTGGCGTGCCTTTGAGGCAGGAGAGAAAAAGGTGAGCCATGTGATTTTGTGGATGCCCTAGGTTTGTGAAGAAGAAGAAGGAGAAATTTCAGGGGGTGAGGAAGATGGGGTGATGCTGTGACTGAAAATGGTGATGAGGAGGCAGAGAAATCGGGGGAGGAGGAGGAGGAGAGAGAGGGCTAAAAATGGGGGGTGGTTCACAGCCTGCTGAGGTTTGATTTTTTTTCTTTTTTATTTTTTTTTTCAAAGTGAAAAAATTGCTGGGCTGGGCTTTTCCTGACTCGATCTTCATTTTTGATAATACTGTATCTTCTTCTTGCAACTTGCCCGAGTTTATTGAATACTTCGGAATGGAACGCTCTTGATAATTTATTTAACCTGAAAAATAGGGGAGAAAAAAAATTAAATATTACTTTAAAATTAGCTCAATATTACTATTTTAACCCATAATTAAAACTACGAATTAAATTTGGTCCAATAACCCATATTTTTGTTCTTATCGTTATTTTTTTCTAAATATGCAAATGAAACTAATCATGCAATTATATGCTACAAATAACAAAAATAACTAAGCAAATAAGAATAGAATAAATGTAAAAATAAAGTTGTAAGATGAAACTAGAACTATCAAAGTCACAAGATTAGGTAGTCAAAATTTTCCAATTGAATCCCTAACTGTTTCCACATCAAGAAATTCAATTACTCTCAAAGACGCACTAAATTAAGGATTCAACTTTCACCGATCTCCTAAATCCTAATTAAAAACAGTGAATAAATCTCTCTCGAGCAATTCAACAAATACATAGCATACTAAGCGAGATTTCAATTCACATGCATGTGTATGATTGACAAAGACCTAGAACATGATTCAATTTTGCATAATAAGGGCTAATCTCAACTCAAGATAGGGGATTTAGCCTCTACATATGTTCACAATCACAATCACAAATCCAAATATGAAGAATAAGACTACAAATGAAAACTTGGATTAAAATTGAAAGTAGAGAGGAAAGGAACACAATCTTGAATTGATTTCCCCAATGTATCAACCAAAAATCTCTAATTTAAACTCCCAAATCTAAGGTAGAAAGGTGTAAGAATATTCAAAATGTAAACCCTAGAATCGCCTTTCACAAGTGCTCCCTAAACAAAACATAAAAGATCTCCTAACCAGTCCCGGAAAGTAATTAAATTGCAAAAATTGCTAGTGCGCGCAGTAGTGCATCGACGTATAGTCGTGCATCAGCGCACAGGCAACTGTGCGCCTCTCGCACGACCAAACACACGATTATGGGTAGCTACTGGTTTGGGGATTACAATCTGCGGGACAAGTACCCGGTTGTGTGCTTGTGTCTAACCAACCATGCGCCCTCTTGGGCTTCTCAAACCTTCTTTCCGAGGCCGCGGCATGTCCTAGGACTTGTTTCTTCGTGCGAAACTTGTCCTCTAGGTTTCCTTTCCCGACAAAACAAGTGATTTCCTCAACTTGTTGGCTTCTACCCCTGAAAACAAGGAAAATCACACAATAAGCACAACATTGACTTAAGGAAGCAAATTTGACCTCTTTCTTATCATGCCTTGACATGAAACCAAGGAAAAATGGGTCAAAAAAAGGCTCAAATGAGGTCAAAATACTAGTTTATCATCCACACATCGATGCGATAACATGCATTTTCTTATCACTTTGACTGAATATTTCAATATTTAATACTAAATTAGGGGAGAGTGACAAGCGACAAGGAGACAGATGACATTGATTGTTTAGTCAACAATGGAGTGAAACTAAGAGTGTAACACACACACACACACACACACACACACACACACACAAGAGAGAGAGAGAGAGAGAGAGAGAGAGAGAGAGAGAGAGAGAGAGAGAGAGATAGGCAACTAATTCGGGGTCGGTGTTAGGAACTTAGGGTTAAGATAGGAGGGTACACTTTAGATTGTAAAATTTTAGATTTGAATTTTAAATACTTCACAAAATAGTCAGATCAGATTGAAAAAATCGAATCGGATGTTATTTTCCCTCCGAACCCGATTCGCATTCGGATTATTTTTTCAGACTCGGACTTGAATATTTTTGTCCCAGATCTAAATCATGTGCCTCAAACACGAATGTGATTGCTATCCCTAGGGCCCAAAAGCATGATTGATGGAATTTAATTCCATGAATCATGTTGTTATTTTGTTGCAAGAATTCAATTTCATGATTGACAAATGTTGATTTTCAACATAAATCAATGTCATTGTCTTTCATTTCTTACAAATGCTGATTTTTAACATAGATTAATTCATTGAAAAACTCTACATTGTCTATGACCTTGAACCCAATCAACTTTAAGTGTATCCAACGAAATCCTAAGCACAACTGTTGTTTATCTAGTCGATTATTAATTCCAACTCTAATTTTGATTCAGACGAAGAATTGATTTTAAGCACAGTATTTTAATTGGTAAACATTTGGAAAATAGAATTCAACCGATTTTGATTATTGATTAATTATTAATGATTATTAGTTTTATTTAAAGGTGAGCAATTTTGGATACCGGCCCATAAAATTGAAACCCGGACCTAAAACTGGTCAAATAGGTTCTTCACTTTTCGGAACTGGAACCAGAACCACAGGTTTCGGTTCCACAATTTTGGGAACTGGGGTCATCACTACTAGCTGTGGTTCCGATTTCGATTTTGAGTACCCACACCAACTATACATTTTTTTTCAATTTTTTGTATGTCGTATTTATGTAATGCTTAAAAAAAAATCAATCACAAGACAATGTGTTTCTTTTCAAGGCCTATAAATTATAAAGTATCACTTTATAGCTACACCTGCCTACTAAAGGTAGAAAATTACATTCATTGAGATGTGATGCAAGTTTAGTTTGTTCATTTATTAGATAAGAGTAAAAATAATAAATCGACGTAGACAATTATAGATTTTGACTTGAAAACAAGCGTAATAAACATAAATTTCAGTGACAAGGAAAATATTTTTCAAATTTTTGGTGTGGGTTTCATGAAAGATCGGGTTGGGATACTTTATTATGTAGAAAATGGGATAGTTTATTATGTAGAAAATCTATAGAAGAATTGGACATATATCTAAGGTTAAGATTTTTTGTGGGGTCATAACAGGTTCCGATCCTTTTCAGAACAAATTAGACATGTTCCTTAACATTAGGAACTAGAACCAGAATCATTTGATTGATTCTAGTTCTAGAACCGGACTCGTTTAACCAGTTTTGATCCGATTTTAGGATGCCTTTTAAAGATGCTCCCCTTTAGTTTTATCGGTTGAAAGCAAATTGAATTCTATTCTACGATCTCCAATATGACTATGGGCTTCATGATAGTGCGAATTTACTCAACTTTCGAGTTTAGAGTTTAATTAGCATTTTGGTTTTTTAAATTACATTTAACTGTGCAAGAATTATCAACAATCTTGTACACCTAATCAAATTAAGTCCTAATTCATCCATGTAAACTTCTTCAAGTCAAAGGTAAATAATGGTGTCTGAATATCTGTGGCGTTGTTGAGGTTGATTTGAGGGTTATATGCGTTAGGATAGACCTCCCTGTGATTAAAGATGTATGGAATTTATATATATGACTATTTTTATTTTATAAATAGTGGGCTTTAGACTTTAATTAAGAATTTGACCATTCTTATTTTGATAAATACATCAATATTTGATCTAATATAATCCATAAATATAATATCAAACTTTACGTTCGTGATAGTGAATGATTCTTTATTATAGGTACAGTTATTTTGTCAAATCTATAACTATTGTTGAATACTAACATCTTGAAATTTAGAGTTAGAGTTGTACATGACTTTACAAATCATAATATTTTATTATTACGATCTTTATTAATAACTTTGCTATTATCATTAGCTATCAAATTTTTGGTAATATTAAAAATCAAAATCTTTTATTTTATACTTTCAAATTAAAAAGGGAAAAACAATAATATTGGAGGTGGGTATTCAATCTAATAATGAAGATATAGAAAATTAAAAAGGATAAATTATGTGAGAGTTACATGTTGCAATTGGAGAAAATAGTTTATTTTGTTCTAATATTATAGACTAGCAGTAAGGATTGATGCAGTGAATGAAATTTATATATGTAACTATTTTTATTTTAAATTGTGAGTTTTTTATTCTTTATTAAGCAATTTGATAATTTACAATATAATAATTACATCAATATTTGATAAAACATAAACCATATATATAATATCATACTTCATAACCATAATAGTAATTAATTTTCTATTAATGGCTATAATTATTTTTCTCCTTGAACCTATAATTATTGTTGAATATCAATTTTATGAGCTTTGGCATTAAGAGTTGTACATAACTTTGGAAATCAGGTATCATTAGCATCTTTATTAATAACTTAGCTATTATTAGTAGTTGTCAAATTTTTGGTAATTTTGGAAATCAAAATATTTTGTTTTATATCTTTTTAAATTAAAAGGCAAGAGTAATAATATTAGAGGTATTAAAAAAATCAAAATGAAATCCAAGACTATTCTAACCATAAGGCTATAAATAAAAAAGTAAATTATGGGAGAGTGATACTGGACAATTGAAAAACATATTTATTTTTGTTTTAATATATTTATGTATATGGTTTGCTCTTTTAAAAATAACCTTTTCTGGGGGCTCTAAACTCAAAAAATCATTTTTTTTAACAAGACACCTTTTAACCATACGTAAGAATTTTTCTTCTTTTTCTTTTGTAATTCACAAAAACAAAGAAGGGTAGTGACCCTGTTTAGTAAACAGCTATTATCTGTTAGCTGTTTATATTAATTGTTAGCTATCAGCTGTTTGAATTAGCTATTTGAGTCAATTGTTTTTGTTAGCTGTTTTTGAAAAAATTGTTTAATAAAATTAGTTATTTCTTTTTTTTAAAAAAAGAATTGGTATAGTTCCATTAATGCCCATATATCAAATTCACCATATAATTGAACATGATTCTTAATTTATTGTTAATCTAAATTTAGTTTCAAAAGTTTATTTATATTTTGTCTTTAAGATGAACTACATTTTATGGGACATTTGAAACATTTATTATGTAAAATTCATTAATTTAAATGGTTTGTTGAACTTTATTAATCCTAAAAAAATTTAAAAAAAATATACAATCTCTTTGAGGTAAGGAAGAATTTCAAGAATAAAAATTAAGTGCAAATGACTTCATATAATGTGTCTTTAAGATATATATCTACGCAAACCTCTTACTCCCTCGTCAAAAAAAAAAAAGATAAAAGTTCCAAATATCTGAAATATATACAATGTTGGACATTTCGTTAAGTTAATTTTTCATTTGATAATGTATACTAATGACAACAAGAAATGAGCACCACATTTGCTTAGCAATGACTTTTTTTTTTTTTTAAAGGATACCAATTGGCATGACTTTAATTAACTGATGGACATTTTAGTCATTCATATAATAAAACAAATAGCTATTCCAAGAAGTTACTTGGTTTAGTTTTTTTGAAAATCGCTTTTTTGGGGCCAAACAGTTATTGGGAAAAAACTATTTACCAAACATTTAGAATAATAACAACCAATTTGTATCTAAAAAGCTATTTTTACCAAAAAAAAGTTATCCAAAAAGTCATCTATTAAATACCTCGTGTAGGGATGAGCATGGGATGGGTACGGGGCGTGTAAAGTTATACCTGCGTCCATATTCATTTTTAAAAAGTCATCCCCATGCCCACACTGATACCATTGGGTTTTTAAAATCCATCTCCATACCCATACTCATCGGACATGTCGGGTATTTCAGATTTTATTTGAGTATATACGAATATTAAAATATAATACCGGTTGGGTATGATAATTTCTTTTGGCTAAAGAAATTCATAAAACTAAATTCAACTAAGCTGATTGTTCTAAAAAAATACAATATCCATTAGATTAAGTATAAGAGCTCATACTTATCTCATGAATACAAACTACATTCTGAAACTGACTGGAATGAGGGAGTGAGAGACACAACAAATGAGGGAGTGAGGGACACGACAAATGAGCTAGAATTTTAGATGTTTCGGTCGTGAGTCACATGACTTTATGTATCAGCATAGTAAATCAGCGACACAAATGAATCGATTGCATGGTTGGAGTTGGAGTTGGGTTGGGGTATTAGGCCTTTTTTTTTAATAAATTACTAACGTTCAAAGTTCAAACCTCCATTCAACAATTTATTTAACCCCCAAAAAAAATCGGGTACAGGGCGCTATGGGTATGGGGTGGGTGATGCTTGTACCTGAACTCGTACCCATACCTATATCCATTTTCAGTATACCTGTCGCATATTCATTTTTTTCAATTTTTCGTACTCATATCCGTTATAAATGGGCTGGTTTGGGATGTATTTTTTGGGTGAGGGTATAACTCTCATCCTTAACCCCATGTAAGTGTGTTCATGGTTCGAGTACCCGAACCAAAAAAGATTTTGGTTCAGGTATCTGGAATTTTGGGTCGGCAAAATGGTGAACCGCACCCGAACTGCAATATTCGGATAACCGAAAATTTCGGTTCTGGTTTTTGGTTTCCTAATAACCATTTTTTCTAAAATATTTTTTCCTACTTTGCTAATAATTTTGTTGTATTCATAATATAATTTTTTCTATTTATGATATAAAATGTGTCATATTGCGCCAAGTTACACTTGAAATTATTACACAATATGGAACTATCACCTGATATCTTACCATCATTTCTATTTTAATTAGTCCACAAAGCCATAAGACACAAACTTACTAACATCATATTCATGCCCAACCCATTCAAACAAATCAATCCAATGAAGTCAAAGTAATTGTCTTCTTCGGGTTTTATATTTGACTTACAAAGTCTTTAGGGAAGCATAATACTAAAAAGTTTCGAAAAAGTTTTTAGAAAAAGATTTCGGGTTTTCGAGTTCCTGGATCCTCAAAACGCCCGAACCGTGCCAGAATCAATTACTCGAAAAAAAATGTTGGTTCGGGTATCCGAACCAAAAATTTCAAATATTTCGATTTAGATACCCGTTCAGTTTATTGGTTACCGATATTTTTAAAACACCCTTACCCCGTGTCTATGTTGACACGCTCGACCTTCTGTTATAAAGCTTCTAACTAGAGCTGGATAATAGATCAGGTCAGGTCGGGTTTGTGTTCGTATCGAACTTAAACGGGTTGAGAATTTCTCAACCGGAACCTGACCCGTTTATTAAACGGGTTGAAAAACCTTAACATGTATCTATTTAGTTTTTAAACGGGTTGACCCGCTTAACTCGTTTAAGATAAACATGCCGAGTTCAGTCTCCTAATTACTCATTTAAATATTTAACATTTAAAACTCATACGTAATTACATAGTGTTAAAAATTAAATTTATATATCACATTAAATAATTACTCTCTAAAACTCCACTGATTCATCATAATTCACAATTTTTAAAATTTTATATTCTTGATTATCTAATAAAAAGATAAACGGATAAATGTCAAATGAAAAAATGAGTTGACTTATTTAACCTATTTAATTAAATGGGTTAAATGGATACTATTTCATGTTGAGAATTTCGACCTGAACTTAACCCATTTAATTAAATGAGTTGAAACTTTATATCCAAACCCATTTAACTTCGTATCAATTTCGGGTTTGGGGAACATTTGGAGCGGATGATTTGATAAAATTCATTATTGTTTCGTAATGTAGTGATTTTTTTTTTTTTGAAATCATTTGCTTCCACTATTTTTCACGATTTCGGATTCAGAAAAGGGGAATTAACGATAAATGGTAATTCACAAATAAATAATGATAGTATTTAGAACTTTATTTCTTAATTTGTTCCTAAATGTTTGTATTCTGAATATTGTTCCTAAATTTACGTACACCTAATACCCACTGGAAGCTTGTTTATGAAAAAGCACCCTGATTGATATAATGTTTGATTATCTTTAAACTCAAGATCTTGAGACAATCTATATGATTGTTTCATCTCCTCTATTTTTATAATGAAACATGAAAAATTCGTTCCTGATTAGTTATTTTTTCTTTAGATAGTCTTAGTTTTTGCTGTTAACTAGCTGATCTTCTAATGCTTACTTATTAACGACAAAACACACAAAACTGCTTGTGTTGTTTTTGATATAATTGTTATTCCAGTGGTTATCAATCATCACCTATCCAAAAGGATGGAATTGTGCATGAACTCTGAGCAGACATATGGGTTCAAACTGCACCTTTAAAACCATAGCACTAGATTTATTCTCTTATGCAAATGGACCCAACTGCATTTGGTACACAGTTTAAGTTACAACAACAACAACAACACTTCCAGTGTGGGTCCCGCTTTCGCGGGGTCTAGGGAGATCCAACTGTAGTCAACCTTACCCCTACCGGTATTTCTACCCATAGAGAGGTTGATTCCTAAAGACGCACAAAACAGGTTTAGGGAAAAAGGTTTAAGGAGAAAACGATTGCAAACCAAATTACCACGGGGGAAAAGGATACGTAGAGCAGGTAAACAAGGAGCGGAGACATACATCAACAAACCAGGGGCGCTAGAAGCCTTCACATCTCAGACAAGCAGGACCTGCAGACAAGCACACCAAAACCCGCCCCACGCCACCGAAGCTACTGCCACCTACGGAGCCGGTCCCCTACAATCAGAGACCTTAATCTTATCCCGCCACAGCCTCCTATCCTAAGCCATGTCCTCCGTCAGACCGACAACTCTCAGGTCCTCTAACCACTTCCTCTGACATTGGTTAATGCTCCATGGATTCTAGAAAATGTACGTCTATGGAGCATTCCAATTAACTTGAGCTCAAGATGCTCAGGTATCAAAACTGAACTCCAATGCATTTCTATCAAATTGTGAGTTAATAGTGACTGGTCGCTCAAATACCCCATTTGTCCATTTTAGGCTTACAAATAGTATGTTAAGATTCTGGGAGGACTTCAGCGACAACAAAGAGGGGCCACCATCAAATATTTTTACAGCTGAAAAATAAGAACCTTTGGTCTCAAGTTTTAAATGGGAGGTCTAATACTGTCTTAGCGAGCAAGTAACTCGCGTTGTTGTCATGTTGCTGCTCCTTATCCATTCCTTGTCTCAATTCTCCAATTTTTTTTCCACTCCCACTTGCATCAGATGGGTTTTAGTAGAGAAGAGTTTACTTGTATATGCTCCTATATAATAAACAAAATGATTTTATATTTAATTTTAGTTAAATCTGGAATGGAATAGATTAAATAGAGTGCTTTGCCTTGGCTGCCCTTAACTTCCCGAAGGTTGCAGTGCCACATAATTGTGAAGACGTGGAAATAATGATCAATAGCATTTAATTTTGCAACTAGCTTCTTTTTTATGCCATGGGGCAGGGTGGCTTTGGGCTTGGTTGAAGTTAGGGGACTGAATTTCATCCATTCGATTAGAATATGATGATTTAAATATGTGTGCTCTCATTAGCTAGGGAAGGGAGACTGAGAGGGGGGGCTGATTCAATCGGAGTCATCTATTTGGGGGATTTTATTGATCTATCTAGCTAGACAATGGGTAATCTCTTGCTCAAATACGCTCTATCAAGGCAATCAATTCATTCTCTTAAAAAGTTAGTGAGTGACTTCTGAGAGACCTCTAGTTAACTTTGTAGATAGACTATTCTACTCTGTGTGTGTGTGTGTGTTTTAAATTATGTATTTAGGTGGATTTGGTTGATGTTGTTAGGGGACTGAATTTCATCCATTCGATTAGAATCTGGCGATTTAAATATGTAGTTCTTATTGGAAGGGGAGGAGCGAAGTAGAGGGCAGGGCGACTAATTTAATTTGAGTCATGTATTTAGGGGATTTATTGATCTATCTAGCTGTACAATGGATAATCTTTTGTAGAAAGATGCTCTATCATGACACTCAATTCATTCACTTAGAAAGCTAGTGTACAAGTTTTGATATGCCTCTAGTTAACTTCGTAGACAAACTCCTTTCCTCTGTGTTTTTATTTTTTTTCAAACAAAATTCTGTGTTTAGATGGATTTGGTCTTCAATCTGATTATATGGCTGCTTTTTCTTCGTTTTGTTTTGGGGTGGGGGTTGAGTGTGTGATTATCACTATTTTGTTTTATGATAAGGGAAGTGGTCATTTAGTTGACAAAGTTGCACAAGGATACTAAAGAGATATTTTGTCCGGTTTTCGTTCAGTTATTAGCTTTAAGTATGAGAATGCTAACTTGTCTTGTTTGCTATGAATCTTTTCTTAACAATTGAATGCGTGTGCAGAATCATTTATTGGAGATCCTTGATAAGGTTGCATCAGATGACTTTTTAATAGTGATATCTGTGGCCAACATTTGTGGAAATTCATGTGAGAAACTGCTAGCAAAGTGCATGAACATAATTGTGAAGTCTGATGTTGATGTGACAACCCTTGACAAATCCTTATCACGGTATAGTGTGAAACAAATCATTGATAAATGGAAGGAGCTTGGTTTTACTGATCCTGAATGCATTGAATATCCTGATAGGCATGTGTAGAGGACAAACTGAGCTCTGGAGTCTGATGATGTTGAACTAGTCAGAATGCTATTAAGAGAGGGTCATGCTTCTCTAGATGATGCATATGCTCTTCATTATGTTGTGGTGCATTGTGATGGCAAGACGACGACGGAGCTTCGTGAACTTTGGCTTGCTGATGTCAATTGCAGAAATCAAATGTTGGTTTAACTACCTTGTCTTGTTTCCTATGGAGACTTTCTTAACAACTGGATGTGTGGGCGAAGTCATCTATTGGAGATTCTTGATAAGTTGCTCTGATGACCTTCAGTAGTGTTTTCTGTTGCCACCATGTGTGGAAATCCATGTGAGAGACTGCTAGCAAAGTGCACAAATATAATTGTGAAATCTGATGTTGATGTGACAACTCTTGATAAATACTTGGCACAGCATATTGTGAAATGAATTGTTGATAGACAGAAGGAGCTTGGTTTAACTGAGCCTGAATACATTGAATATCCTCATAACATGTGAAGTGGATACATTGAGCTCTGGAGTCTGTTAATGTTGAACTAGTTAGAACACTATTAAGAGCTTCTTGAACATGGGCTTCTTCACATCGACGACAGAGCTTCTTGAACTAGACAGAAGGGCCATACTACACTAAATGACGCATATGCTTTTCATTATGCTGTGGTGCATTGTGATGCTACAGCGATGAGAGAGCTTCTTGAACTTGGACTTCCTTACATCAATTGCAGAAGCCAAAGAGGTACAACGCTACATGTTGCAGCAATGAGAAAAAATCCTGAGATAATTTGTCTCTCTGCTAACCAAGAGAGCTCAGCCAACTGATGTAACATCAGATAGGAGAAAAGCACTGCAGATAGCTAAGAGACTAACAACGACCATCAACTTCTACAAATATACAAAACAAGGAAAGTTAGTCCCAAAGGATTGGTTGTGCATTGAGATATTGAAACAATGAGGGAGAGGAGCCATTGCGAAGGGAGATCCAAACTGCATATGAAGTTATTATATGATCTTGAAAATAGAGGTAAGTTATTATTGAATCCAAATTGGTTCTACATTATCATTAATAATGTGAATCACCACTAACGAACTTAGTTGTTCATTCTCTACTGAACATTATGTTCCCTGGCTCTAAAATGAAATAAAAGAGACAAGAAAAATAAAAAGGAAATGGATGAAGTGACGACATCCTCTGAAGGACGCCATATTGGTTTTCTGTCAACTTCTGAGTTGTTAATTAAGTGAGATCTTATATTCTTGCTGAATTTATATGTTTATTTGGTATTGGACAGTAAAAGTACATTCAGAAGTATGGTTCAAGAAATATTGAACCCTGTATGTGGGAAGTGCAACTTCATTGTGTTTCAGGCTTTCAGCAGATAAAAACTTTGAATCTTCATCAATTTCATAATGTTTGGGTGGCTCTATTTGGCTAGGTATAGTATTAATGGGTCTTCGGTAAACAAGCATGAGCATTTGGGCATAAGTGCATGCATTGGTAGAATCTGATGCAATGATTAATGTGTATTCATGAATTGTCAATGTTTTCATTCAATCATTTTAACTTCTCTGCCACTAGTATCGTAAGTTAAAGCCTTAATGTTTTTATGGTATGCTATCTGGACTCATGGTTTTATAATGGAATTTCCCTTTTGTATGTACCCTGCCGCCTCATTTTTTCAGAAAATTTATCATTTAATCATGTTTCTTGAGGATATTGTTTAAATCCGTTGTTCCACTATTTTTTTCTTGTATATAAAAAAGAAGAAAGAAATCCTTGACTTAAAGTGTGGCAGTATTAGTGTATAACTATTAACTGAGGCTAGGACATCTATGTTGCTGAATACAATGTCTTTTTATTTTAAACTGCATGAATCATTTTATGATTTCCAAGGAAAATTGAAGAAAATTGATAGGAAAACTCTCAATAATGCAAAGTTTAGTTAGATGAGTCTTCTTGGATATGTACCTTTCTGGACCATCATCCCTTAATCCTGAAATAAGCAAAGCATTACCAACAAAAATGGGGTGGGGTGGGGGCAAAGAGAAGAAAAAGAGCAGGCTATTTGGATATCTCTCTTCTGGTTAGACAACTTGGGGAGTTTTTTTTTCTTTGAATCCTGCTTCCTTCAGTTACTTATGTATGCTTTCAAGTGATAAGTCATTATTCCTTATGGATGGATCTTTTTTCAGTTGGACTTGCAAAATTAGTAGATTACTCTTTCCTGGAGGCAAAAATCACGGTGGATATTGCTCAGATGGATGGGATATCTGAGTTCACATTATCTAAGAACATAGATGATGCTTGAAGAAATATTGTAAACTTCAATGAGGCACCATCCACGTAGAAAGTACAACATTTAGAATGGACGAAAGCACTTTCTCAAACGAGTAAAAGTCATTACTTTTCTTCAGAGTACTAGTTTATTTCTAGGAACTATTTCTTAGGAGTCAGGACTTAGTAGTGGTTTTGAACTGCATATACAACTTGTCATTCTTTCTCATCATCACGCTTGGAACCTTTTGTTTACTATCTTCAGGAAATACTCTTTGAATGTCCCCAATTATTTTTCTATTAGATACTGTTCTCAGGCCCCCTCTCCCTTCATGCAAAGGATTGACCAGTGTGTGGTTTCTAATCTGGGGTCTTCTTTACGACTCAGAGCTAAGTTAGCCCTATCAAGATTTTTTTCACTAAATGTTGTTTATGTGATGTGATGTTACATTGGCTAGAAGTTAGCACTGCCTAAATTTACTGTTTCTAATGGCTAACTCAATGGTTTAAAAGTAATCTCCTCAACCCTCTTAGGAATTTCTTGGTCAAAACTTTTCATGTGATGTCAGAGTGACTCTAATGTGAAATTTACATAATTGTGTCATGTTGCATATGGTGGTCATATGAGTCCTTTAGGATTCTTCCATAGAATGGGATACATTAATTGTTATTTGACCTGGCAATGAAGAAATCAAACACACCCTAGTGATACCAAAACAAGACCTAAAATAAGGCAATCCTATTGCCATGCCCTGAATTGATTCAGTCCAAATATGGCCTAAACTGGCAATCATGGCATATGAACCTGGTCCAAGAAAATATTTTATCAATCTATTTGATCGGTATCCATAGTAGTTGCTTGGACAACCTATGTGCAAAAATCTATTTACTTAGCATTTCATGAATCCCTATAGAAAAACACATCTGTGCTAGGGTTATTATACTAGTTTTTTATCCTTCACCTCACCCTTCTTTTTCTACACATTCCAAATTTCTTTCCCTTATTGTTACCCCCTTCTCTCCTTTTCATTCTCTTTTATTTTCCTTTTTTCTATTCCTCTTTCTTCTCATTCTCACTTTCATTCTCACTCTCCTTCTAGTTTATCTTTATCCTTTTTTTATTTCCTTATTGTCCTTTTCCTTCATCTCTTATATTTCATTTTCTCTCCTTATTTTACTTCTATCCTTCTTTAGCTTTGTCTTACTCCTGTTCTTTCCCCCTTTATTTTTTCTTGTCTTTCCTTTCTTCATCCATTTCTCGTAATTGTCTTTTTCTTCTCTTTTGGCTTATTCTTGTGCTTCTTCTCTAATTTCTTCTCCTTCTTCCTCGTCCTCTAACCTTGCCTTTGTTTTATTCTCTTTTTCCTTCTCCACATCCATCTTTCTTTCCTTGTTTGTCTCTTTTCTTCTCATCCTCCTTCTCTTTCTTTTCCTTCCCCTTCGCCTCTTTCTTTTGCTTTGCATCTTCCCTTTTGTTTCTCTTCTCCACCTCTCTTTTCTTCCTCATTATACTTTTTTCTCCCGTCCTTTGTCTTCGCATTCCTTTTTGCATTTTGTTTTCACAATCATTTTGTATACCTCATGCATTCCTTTTCATCCTTCTGTCCTTTGTCATCCCTTTTTGTTTCCTCGGCTCTTCCTCCATATTTTATACTTTTTATCGTTTTTGTCCTTTAGCATCCCCTTCCCCCTCCTCCCTCTCCTTAAGTTGTTCTACTCCTTCTTTTTTTTCTTCATTTTCTCTCATCTTTCTATTCTTTTGATTTTCTTCCTTGCCATCCTCTTTCTCTTTCTCCTTCTTCCTCATTCTCCTTCTCGTTCTACTCCTTTTAGTTCTTTTTTCTTCTATCATTGGCAATATTTTCTTCTTTGTCTTTGTTCTCTTTATTTATGTTTTTCTTTATTTCTAATGTTCTTCTTCTCCTTGCTTCTACTTGTATTTTCAACTTCAGTTCCTGCTTCTCCTTCTAGTTTTCCCTTCCTTCATTTTCTTTTCCTTTTTCAAAGTATTTCCTCTCTTATATCCTTCCTTCTCTTCTTTCCTTTGTGCTTTCCATATTTCACCCTTCCCATTCTATGCTCTTTTACTTCCTTTTCTTTTTTTTTTCCTCATCTTTTTTCTGTTTGTTCCATTCTTTTCCTTTGTTGCCTTCTGCTCTCACTCCCTCCTCTTCTTTTCTCCTTTGTATTATTTTCTTTCTTTTTATATTACTTCTTTTTCTCCTTATCCTTTGTCTTTTCCCCCACCTTTTTTTTGTTGCTCCTCCTCCTCCTCCTCCTCCTCTTCTTCTTTGTGTTTCATCATTTTTTTTTCTTTTTCTCCTACTCCAGACTTTTTCTACTCTTTGTCATTTTTCTTTTTGTTTTCCATGTCTTTCTATCATTACCTTCTATTTTGTTCTTTATCTCCTTTTTCCTTTTCGTTCTCCTTATTATCTCCTTCCCTTGCTGCTTCTACTTTTTCTCTTATTTACTTCATTTCACCTTCGTCATTCCGTATCTTTATCTTTTGCTCTTTTCTTAATTCTCTATTTCTCTCCCTTTTTTCTCACCTTCATTACTTCTATTCTATTTTCTTCTTGTTCGTCTCCTCGTTCTTCTTCTAAATGTTTCCCTTCTTGTGCACATTTTCTTCCTTTTTGTTTGCTTTGTTTTCTCTTTCTTTGTCTCCTCCTTTTCCTCAATATCATTTTTTCTCGATCTTCTTTCTTCTCTCTCTCTCTCTCTCTCTTATTCTCATTGGTCTTTTTGTGCTTTATTTTTCCTTTTATCTTCCCCTTCTTCGTCTTCTTCTGCTTTTTCCTCTTTTTATTTTATGTCCCTTCATTTGCCATTTTCCTTATTAAATAGCGCCCTTCTTTTATGTTTCTTTAACAATTCTCTCCCTCTTTGTTAACTTCTCTTTTTCTCCTCCTTTACTTGTGTTTCTGTTCTTCATCCTTATTTTCTCTTCCATATTCTCTTTCTTTTCCCCCTTCGTATTCCTTTTCTACCACTATTTTTTAAGCTCTCTCCCTTTTTTTCTCTCTCTATCTCGCTCACACACACACACACACACTCTCTCTCTCTCTCTCTCACCACACACACACACACACACATTTTTCCTCAAACTGCTCCTTTTTTTACTCTCTCTCTCTACATACACACATGCGCACGCACGCACGCGCGCGCACACACACACACACATATATATGTGTGTGTGTTGGTGTGTGAGTATGTATATATATATATATATATATATATATTATATAGATATATATATATATAGATATATATTATATATTAATAATATAATATAGTATTACATGTATATATATATATATATTTATATATGCATATATACACATATATATACAGAACATATATATATATATATATATATATATATAATATGATATATTATATATATATACATTTATATGTATAATACATACATATATAGATATATATATAATAATATATTATATATATATATATATATATATATATATATATATATATGTATTGTATGTATGTATGCATATATATATAATTATATATATATATATATAGATATTATATAATATATATATATATATATATATATATATATATTATATTTATGTATATATGTATATATTATATTGTATTTGCAGTCTTTATTTATAGGGATATATATATATATGATGTATGTATAATATATATATATATATATTATATATATATATATATAATATATATAATATAGAATGTAGTATCGATGTTGTATGTATAAATGTATATATATACATGTACGTATATATATATATGTCTACACACACGCGTGCGTGCGCGCGCGCACACACACACACACACACATATACGCATATAAATATATACATACATGCGTATAGACACACACGCACATACACACACACGCGCACACACACACACGCACACACACATATATATATGTGTGTGTGTGTGTGTATATATATATATATAT